>JACWQW010000120.1:0-124153 GCA_014849355.1 Cryphonectria radicalis | reverse complement strand
CCCCCCCCCCCCCCCCCCCCCCCCCCCCCCCCCCCCCCCCCCCCCCCCCCCCCCCCCCCCCCCCCAAAGGCACAGTGGCAGTGGCAGTGTAGGGCAGGTTGTTGTTGTAATTTTCTTTCTTACCTAGTGCTTGGGCTGGAGGAGGTCTTGCTGAGGCTGCTGCTGCTGCTGCTGCACAATGGCTTGACAGCTGGATTGCTCGACGAGGTTGTCGTGGGTCCCTCTTGGTCCATCAATGATCCAGCGTCTCTTTCTTGTGTAGTGGCCGTGACAAAAAGCTGGACCCTGTCTCGACAACTAGCAGGCTAGGCTGGATCGAGGAACGTTGGACGGGCGGATGGGCGGCGGGAATTTGGTGTGATGTGAGTGGGCGGGCGGATGGGCAGGTTACGAGTGGTTCCGGAGGACTCTTCGTATATGACTGCACAGAGGTAAGTCTTTCTCCTCTTTTTCTTTTTTTTCTTGTGGAGGTACAAGAAGCCTGCAATTAAAGAAAAGAAAAGAAAAAAAGGAGGAGGAGGAGGAGGAGGAGGAGGAGGAGGAGGAGGAGGAGGAGGGAGAGGCTTTGAGTTGCCTGCGCCTGAAGGCGATGCGAAGTTGTCTGACGGGGGCCAGAAATAAGAAAATAAAAAGAAATAAAAAAAAAGATCACGGACCCTGAATGACGAACGTTGTTTTGCGAGTCAGGTCTGGTGCGAGGGCCAACAACGACAGACAGGTCAGGTCGTCCGAATCACATAGGTAGTACGCGTACCTTTTGGCGATACACTCCTCCGATGCGACTCAGAACTTCAGGTGCCCAGAGCAGGGCGCAATGCAGTGCTGATGCGAACAGAGAAGAGGCCGGGGGTTTCTGGCCAGGAGAGGTGGTTGGCGTCTGTGGACAGGCACAACAACAGCTTCCTTCCCCCTGTGTGGGTATCTATTTTGCGTCTCTCCTGTGTGACTTATTATTGCAGGTGCTGTAACAACAACCTCGTTGACATGAAAACGCCGGGGCGTACGGTCGTAACGGTCGTGAGTCCAAGGTGAGGACAGGTCGAAGATGAGGGCAGGCGGCAGGCGCGAGGGGCGCGAGGGGCGCGAGGTGCGCTCTGCGATGGGGAAAGGTTGGAGGTTGGGCTCGCTCGAGAGGATGAGGGTATGGCGGAGAAGCTTCGTGCGCCTCCAACGTCGACCAGAGAAGTGTGCACACACGACCTTGTTCGTAGACCGGAGTGGTAAGAGCTGGAGGGAGAGAGGAAGAGGAGGAGAGGAGAGGAGAGGAGAGGGGGGGGGGGAACCAGGAGATATGGTCGTGGTGGTTATGAGAAGAGACAGAGTGACCCAAAACAGGGAGGCAGAGACAATCGACGTTGAGGAGGGGCGGTAACAAAAACGGAAGAGGAAGAAGAAAGAGAAGAAGAAAGAAGAGAGAAAGAAAAAAAGAAGAGAAAATAGAAACCTGGAACGGTCAACACTCCAACTGATACTTCCTCGATGCTCGTCTGTTTCCTCTCCAAAAAAAAAAAGGGGGGGGGAACAAGGTGGAAGGAGGAAAGAGGGATAGGGGATTGGGTGACGGGGTGGGAAAGAAAGAGAGAAAAGAGTCTCTTGCTATTCCTCGTAGAACCCGGGTGTGGTTGGTGGTTTGTGGCGGTGGGAGGGTTGGTGGTGGTGGTGTTTTTTTTTTTGAGTGAGAGAGAGGGAAAGGAAACAAATCACCATCACTACTACTACTACTACGGGCAGGTGTCCCACCAGGTGTCAAGGTTCTGGATCGTCTCTCGAGTACCGAAAGCTAGGGGGGGGCGTTGGTGCCAGCTTGCCAGTCATGAACAGCGAGAGAAGGTCCAGGAGGGGGGAAGGTCCAGGTGGTGGTGGGTGGCAGGGTGGCAGGGGGTGGGTGGTCCAGGGAAACGGGGCAGGGGCAGGGACAGCACTGAGGGAAGCTACGAGCTGGGGAAGGAAGGGGCTAAGCCTGATCAGGGAAGGTGCCCCTGAGCACCCAAGGTGGGGCAGTTCTGGGTCATGGCTGTCGAGCTGTTTGCGTTTGGGATTTGTGTGCAGGTGTAGCTGTAGTGAGTGCTTGGAATGGAATGACTACATGTTTCTTGTTTCTCTATTTTCCTTTATTGTCTTCTTCTTTGTGTGTGTGTATATGTGTGTGTGATTTGCCCCAACCAAAAAGGATGAACAAGTAGAGGAACAACCCCTCATCAACTCACCCTACCCCTTCCTTCCCCCCCAACAAAAAAAAAAAAGAAGCTGTTCCTGGTTTGCACTTTCCCTTTCAAAGGAACAGGGGGAGGTGAAGGAGAAGGAGCTTGGGGTGAGATCTCTCGAGACTGGATACTTTGAGTACTTTGGTGCATGTACACATGTGGCTCAAAACAGAGACAAGACGCAGGAATGTTCTAGTTCGGATACCTCGCCTTGTAATGCCCATACCCGGCCGCCAGGACTCCGACGAGAGGCTTCAACAGCATCGGTGCGTGGAACTGGGCGTGCGCCTTGGCAATCTTGGGCAGCACAGCCCTGGGCGAGTTCTCAGTGAAGAACCAGGCACGCCGCAGCTCGTCCGTCAGCCTGGCGTACGAGCCTGCGCGGACGGACACCTCAGTCTCGAAGGCGGCGACCTCGCGATCCAGCCTCCCAGCGTCCTCCTCGCCCCCAGCCGCCGCCGCCGCCGCAGCAGCAGCAATCGCCCTCGACAGCCTCAGCGCGTCCTCCATGCCTACGTTGACCCCCTCCCCTGCAAACGGCGTCATCAGGTGCGCCGCGTCGCCAGCGATGGTGAAGCCGGCCCTGTGCGGCCAGCGGAAGCCCACAGGGAGCATCATCAGGCTCCTGGGCGTCGTGTACACGGAGCACTTGGACACAGCCTCCCTGACCAGGGGGTGCCAGTCGCCCAGCCTCTCCATCATGGCCGCCTTGGTCTCCTCCAGGTCTGTCGCGTCGAACCCGCACCGTGCCTTGTCGAACAGCCAGCCCTCGTCCTCAGCGCGGTAGCAGACCGTGATGTAGAGGGTCCCGTCGCCCATCTGCTGCAGCGCCACCCTCTGCCCGTCGCTGTGCGCGAACACGTTGCCGCGGTTGGCCACCTGACACACCTGGGGTGCCATCTGGGCCGCGTCGTACAGGCGCAGCTCGTGCGCCACAATCCCTGAGAAACACGGCTTTGTGCTGCTCAGCGCCCCGCTCCGAACCTTGCTCCACCCTCCCTCGGCCCCGACGATGAGGTCGAATCCAGACACCGTCTCCGTCCTCGTCACCGCCGCGGCGCCGTGTTGTTTTCCCTCCTCCGCTACCGTGAATACAAGCTGGTGGTCCCTCGGCGCCCCGTCATCCCCTGCGGGAAGCACCTCCTTAAGCCTCCACCCCCACCGGATCCAACCCTCGGGCACACTCGCAGCCAGCAGCTCCCGCAGCGCCGACCTATCAATCTCCGGCCTCCGGCCCCCCAGGTGTTCGCCCGCCCCCTCAGGCGACTCGGTTGCCTTCATATGAATGTACACCTGCAGATCCCGGTCCGTGATCTTGAGCGACTCGCCGTCGTACCGTGCGTGCCTGAGAAATTCGCCCGTCAGCCCTGCCTCCTCGAGCGCCGCGAGCCCTGTCGCCGTGTGCAGGTCGAGCATGCCGCCCTGCGAGCGGTAGTTTGGCGACGTGTCGGCCTCGAAGATAGTGACGGATGCCGAGGGGGGCAACTTCAGATGGAGGAGGCGGGCGAGGGTGCAGCCTACGGGACCGGCGCCGATGATGGCTATGTTTGGGAAGGACATGGTGTATGTTATGTGAGGAGATGCGAGGGAAGTGATGGATAATGAAGTTAGATGAGAAGATAAACCAGTGTGAGTTTGTTGTCTCTTGGGAAAAGGAATAAAACACTTGTGAGTACCGCCAGACTGAACTTTGGAACTGGTGTTGGTGGGCCAGTCTTTGCTATTTATACACGGAGCGGACTGCAAACAGGTTGACGTCAAGACGTCTCGCGACACATTGCAATGTCCAAAGATGAACGAAATCTCCGTGGATTGTCCGACACAACTACGTACGCACCGCTCTAACAAGCAACCCTCCGTTCGGGGCCGTACATACACTTACCATGACTATGCTCTGGGTGGGTGGATGGATGGATACATGAAAATGGACGCATGCATCTGTGCAAAAGGTCACGCTTCGGTACTTCAGCCACCATCATTTTTATTATTTTTTTTCAGCCGGACAAGCTAGG
Source organism: Cryphonectria radicalis (assembly GCA_014849355.1). NCBI lineage: Eukaryota > Fungi > Ascomycota > Sordariomycetes > Diaporthales > Cryphonectriaceae > Cryphonectria > Cryphonectria radicalis. Next base: position 119,937 of record JACWQW010000120.1, on the reverse strand, counting down.
ACCCACGCAAACGGAGTTTTCAAATAATGCCCTGAAAGGGCTGAAAGGGAAAGCAAGAAGACATAACTTTTTTACTCGTTGCTCGTGAAAAGGTTTCCAGGCATCCATCCATACTTGGTTATGCACATACAAGTAGCAACCTTGAAACTCGTCGGAGGCTGAGCTTTTAGGCGAACGTGGGGGCGGTATCCCGGGCACTGCAAAGATGTCCGTTCCGGGTATTAATTGTGTCGAGGAAAACCCCGGCCAGGCTTGGCAGAAATGGTAGGGCACCCAACCAGAGTCGAGCATGTGGCACGCTGCATGCCTATTTGGGTAACCAGTACCGCAATATGGGGGCCACAGGATGCAATGTACTGTCTGTTGTGCTGAGGGAGGCATAAATGACTGTTCCAATCATCAAGGCAGTGCTCTTATCCGTTCTAAGATTTGTCCTACCTCTAGGTGTCTCTTCAATGTGACGAGTTTTGTCAAATTTTGTACCTGAGAACGAGGTTGTCTGGTACGATGGCACTGTAGCACTGCCCCTTGTCAGCGCACTCTCCTTGAATACGTACTTGGTACTTTATGTGCAAGTCTTGTCTAAAGTATGTAGACCACATCATTCAGGGTTCCATATTTTACTGCTTCCCTTCCTTTTTCTTGATATATTTTTATATTTATATTTTTTGTTTTTTTATTTATTTTATTACCCTCTTCAGACTGTAGGCAGACTGAAACGAAATTGCAATATTGTCACGATGACATCAAATAACACAGGGAACTACACATGGGTCCTTGGAGGGATATACAGAGACAAATCAGTTCCTAGTACCTTGGGTTGATTTTCAGGCGAAGCAAAAGCATAAACAGTCTCTAGAAATCCAAATCTATGTTCAATAAGTACTTAATTACTTCCTACAATGCTGCTCAAATTCATGTAATATACACCAAATGACATCTTTCGCCCGACCACCTAGCACAGCCCCCTCGCCCCGCCCCCAAAGGGAAAAAGAAAGGAAAAAAAAAAACCCCCCTTCTTTTTCTCCCCCTTCTTTCTCTGGGCATCTATCTAGGAACCTAACCAACTGTCCCTTATCGAATCATAATGTGTTCTTGTGTATCAGGTGAAGGTGTGCCACCGGACCTCGCGTCTTGCAGCCCAATTCGCTCCTCCGCGCCATCTTTCTCTTTAGGCACAGGCACAAGGAACGCCGAAGCCAGACAGATCGCCACGGCCATGATCTCCATGAGAACACCCATACAGAGATAGATCGTGTTGCTCCCATACAGGGTGCTGTATCTGACCTCCCCCGTAAGATCCCCGAGAGCCCCATAGACCAGGCGCACAAGCACAAACGGGCAGGCCAGCCCGACAGTGACGAGGATGCGCACCTCGGACCCGAGGGCGGCTCGCTTGGCCGGGTGGCGGGCAGTGTCCAGTGCCACGGAGAGGAAGCCGAGGATCATCAGGCCGTCGACGGCGAGGAAGAGGGCCAGGGCTGCCCTGATGAGGGCGTTGATGTGGACGTTGTCGGCGGTGGGGGCGTCGTCGAGGGCGCGAGTGGTGCCGACGATGCCGATTATGAGACCGGTGAGGGAGAGGAGGGAGATTAGGAGGAAGGATCTCTGGGGGATGGTGTGGGTGGTTTTATTCCTGTTTTAGGGGGGGGGAGGGGGGGGATTTTGCATGTTAGCAAGAAGAAAGAGAAAGAGAAGAAAAAAAAAAAAACCCCCCCCCGATGGTCATCAGAATGTGGAACTCTGTTGGGAACAATGCTTTGATGTAATTACTTACACCCGGCCAACGAAGGCGACGAGGGTTAGCATCAGCGGGGCGAGACCCATCAGCTCGCAGATGATGACGGCGACATACACGTTGAGTGAAGGTTGCGATAGGGAAATAAAATAGGAGATGTCGCCGGCGACTCGAAGTGCAGAGAGGGTGGCGATGAAGCGCCATGTGCCGGCCCATCTTATGCCATTATGGAAGCAGAGGAACAGGGCCAGGACAAGCGAGGGCACGAAGAAGATGAACTGGAGGATGGTGATACCAGTGCGGTATGATACGGCCATGGTCAAGAAGCCTGGTTTGATGGTTGTTCTGATTATAATCGTTATGTTGGGGATTCAAGATCACAAGTCGGGGCTGCCATGTCGAATATAAAATATTCAACTTAGAGAGCTGCTGCACGCTGCATACCGTGTTTGGACTAGCGATGTGACAAGCCCACCCTTGCAGCCAACGCTTTTTAAAATAAAAAAGAGAAAAGACGGTCAGCAAGATATTCGTGACCTTTTCAGGAGAGTGCTTATTATACTTATAATAAGCTATGCACAAAATAATATGGAAAAAGAAGAAAAAAGAGGAAATCTCAGAAAGGATTGATGTGGATCCAGAGTTGTACTTGACATTGTCGATGCTGGATGGAGCCCAGCTAAGTTTGCAATTTATCATATTCGAGTCACAACCACTGTTCAACACTATGCTGTTTGTTGAAACGGTCTGCCGTGCTCTGCTATGTAATGTTGTTGAGGTGTAAATTCGAACTGTGGGGGACAAAAAGCATAGTTGGGTGTGGTGTATGGATGTGATTGGTGCAGTCCTGGACTGGAATTTAGCATCTTGTTTAAAATTGAACAGAAGATTGTGATAGACATACCTAGGTATCTAGGTAGCATGAACGCGATGAGAATCGTAAGGAGTTGTGATTCAGTTATTGCTCGAGAGTATAAAAAGGCACAGAGATCAAAGTTGATTGATGCATGCATTATGAAAGAAGGATGGAGGGCCCTTTTTACACAATTATTGAATTTCAGGTATATTATTACATATGAGTCATACTATAGTGTGTATAATAGAGTAATATAGATAACATCTTTGCTTAAGTAGTACTGCCTGGTGTAGTGTGGAAGGGAGGATTATGCACCAAGTATCAAGCAACTAAAAGTAAGGCTGTTCACAATTGCTATGCGCTATATCCATACCTTCTCAAATATTTCTTTTCAGCTTCAGTAGTTCATTCATTGCTTCTTTTCTTTTAATCAACCCCCTTATTACCAGGGCAGAAAGAAGAAGAAAGAAGAAAACCCCACCACCTGATCACTATAGTCCTTCTATAACACCAAAAGTAGCACACACACAGTGTTTGTACAATTCAAGAGAATATTGCAATCGCCTTTGGTTATACAGAGTCCAAAGCAGTGCAAACATATGATGGTCCAAGCTAAAACATCCATGTATACCATGATGGTTAGAAGTCCGAGTACCTAACTTGGTTTCGATTTATGTCATTTTCTCTTTACGGTCCTGTGACTCTTTCTATAATCCCTTGTTTAATGGGCTGTCAAAGTTGGCATTACATGATTATAACCTCTAGGCTATGCACATCTATGGTCTTATCTGGTTCCTCAAGTGGACAGTCAGACTTTCCATGCCTCTCAATCCCTCTCAAAACCCCCTCCATGCTTCTCCATGCTTTTCTATCCACCCCTCCTCATAAGGAGAGTCATTGAATAAAGTAGATACATACTCGCCTTTTATATGTAAGGAGTAGTAGCTTACAGGGGAACATTCGACGCGGTACTGATCTAGACGGTTTGATCCGTAAGAGCCTCTAGTGTTCTCCGCCAATATAGATCTTTAATGTCCCCCCCCCCCTTTTTTTTTTATTTATTTATTTTTTTAAAGGGCTGGTTAGGCCGGATTTCAGCCGAGATATATAAACACTGCGAGGTATGTACCGGATACTTGATAGACTTGTCTAAGTAGGCATCTAGGATCTCGTGGTATTTGTGAGACTCTTAATTGCGAACTGCATAGGGACATTGATGCCCTGGTGGAGAACTGATGTTGCTGTCAAAGTCTATATATAAGCAAGACTTAATGATCGGTATCATTATGTCTTCCGAGGCACTAGAGGCATCACGAGACTGTCATTCAACTTCACGCTTATATCAATGCTACCTTATCAAAAATAATTAAAACGGACCATTCAATAAAACATCTTTTACCTGCGGCGTATCCTGAACCGCACCGGGCCTTTGGGTTTCCTGACCCGAAATCCGAAGCGCGCCGAGCCGAAATCTACGGCCTCGTCTCCGTGGTCGAATTCAACGTCGAACTTGCTAACAAGGATGGCCGCCGACAGGAACATGATGCGTTTGGCGAGGAGCCGTCTAGGACAGGCATGCTGTCCACCTGATTTTGTTTTTCCGGTTGGTCGTTGCGTTAGCTTGAGAACATCGAGTGTGAATCAGTAGTCAGGAAGGTTAGATGTAGCAGCATATATACCTCCAAAGGGGATCCACGCCCCGTCCAGCCCTTCAACCGAGAAGCGGACACCCATGGCCTCAGCTGTTTTCCCCATCTGCGCAGATCCCTCCTTTTTTTTCCTGGTAGGGCCGCTGGTCTCGTCGCTAGGGTCGACCAGGAATCTCTCGGCCCAGAACTGATCCAGCGGCCGCTCGCCTCTCTTCGTGTTCCACATCTGCTCGTCTGTGTGGGCCAGCCACGTGTTGACCAGGACCAGTTTGTTCCTCGGGATCTCGACGCCGCCGATGTTCAGCTCGTGGTAAGGGGCACTTCTCGGGATGTGGATCTGAACGCCGAACCGGAGTGCCTCGGCGTACATGGAGGCGAGTAGGGGGATGGACTCAAGATCTTTAAATGCTGGCGGCTGTGACAGCTGGGATATGGCGTTGTGGAGGGACGACAGTAGTGGGGGTGAGTTGAATATGCGGTAGGCGAGCGTCATGGAGGATGGCACGACGTTTGTGATAGATCTTTTCCTCGCAATCCCACCCCCGTTGTCAGCTTTGATCATATCTATGGGTGTAAAAAAAAATGACAGAGGAGGTTACGCAATAGCGTATAAAGACTTACGCCCAGATGAAAGCGAGATCTGTGGACGCAACCGAGTCTTCGTCTTGTCCAGTGGCGTTGAGCAATATGGTGTGTCTGTCCTTCATCATCTTTGTTCCCCACCAGTGACCTCCTTCTGAGCTGCATTGGCCTTTGAGGAGCTCGGAATGGGACCTTGCTTGAGAATGCCATGATTTGACGGTGGCAAGCAGCCGATCTCTAATCTGGTAGGCTCGTGGGACCCAGAATGACGGGGTCCTCTGTGCCAGACGCATCACGTTCGTGTCGAATTCCCAAAGATTGTCCATGAAATCTGGGTATTGAGCCAGTAACTGCTCACCGAAGAGAGTTGACCAACGATGAGCCAAGGTGATGTTGAAAAAACCCGTCCAGGTCGGGCTCGTCTCTCCAGCTGTGCCGTCCGAGGACTGCCTCATTCCCCCTGGCCTCCTCCTCCAGGGACTCGTGGAAGAACTTCTCGAATCGCTCTGCTGCCGGGCCCAGACCATCCTGCAAGAGTCCCGAGATAAGGTTCTCATGGGTCATGAGGCTGATGCGATCCAGCGGCCGTGGATTGCTTCCGGGGATTGGTTTGGGTCTTGACCCCGAGATGTCGGCCAAGTAGGCGTTGACAGCGCCTTGTCTCATCCCGAAGCACTGCTGCAGGACCAGGCTGTAAGCCCGTGTGACTATCAGGTGGGGATTTTGAAATACTTCGGCGATATGTCTGGGCCCTTGCACAACGAATACCTCATCCATGAAAATGGGTATTCGGATGGTGGATGGGCTTGGGATGTATTTCCTAAGTTATTACAGTTGGATGACCAAATCGATTAGACAAAGGATTGATGGGGTTTTCATGGTGTCAGGAGACTCATGAAGCATCCTTGAGAAAGGAGAGACCATCAAAGACAAAGGGAATGGTACACCTGAGTATCGGGATGGTATAGGGCGTGGTTTGAGATTTCGCAGCGCAAGTCTTGTGTGGTTTTACCCAGGAATAGACCACTAAGGCGATCGAAGCTAGCATTGTATACTTGAGGAGACCCCCCTAGTACTCTGCTGTTGGAGTGACAGACGAAGGCCGTCAGCCGGGAGGATTTGGATCTTGAGGAAGTGGTCCATAGTGGACACATTCCGGGGCGGATCTGAGGTGGTCACCATGGCCATGGCTCGCACGAAGGCACGCAAGAGCACTATTTCTTGAGCTCAAAGCTTTTTTGATATCGTCGGAGACGAGATCAGCTTATGGGATACGTGTAACGTATATTCATCCCCGGGCGAGGGAAGCAAAGAGCCACGTCAAGACTCCAGGGCTTGGGCAGAAAGCAGAGCTGAACCAATCTTCTCCAGGTTCCAGGCTGAGGGTAATATCAACAAGAAGCCGCCTATAGAGAACGTGGAAGAACCATTAGGCCGAAGGACCTAGTGATGGCAAATCAACTCAGAAAAGCAGGTAATTACCAAGTATATCACAAGTCGCAGCAGCTGAGACTTGCCGACCCAGCCCTAGAGGACTTCGTGAGGCCCTCCAGGTTTCCAATCTGATCAGCCACCACCCACACAGGCTGTAATATCCTGTGGAGCATCGTTGCCTCGCCATCTAGGTTAGGGCATTCGGCCCGAACCAACGCAGTTTGGCCAGCAGGTGAGTACGCGGTGATGTCTTCTTTGAAGCTATAAGCGGTATATACACTGTGTACTACGATGCATCAATCATAGCTGGGGATCTGTGAGTGCTCTCGAATTCTTGTTATCATGATGATACAAGTACTGTAGGTACCTTTTGAGTCCGAAAGCTCTTACTAAAGTAGGGGGTTGCAGTCCCGCCACCGTGAAGATTGTTGGTACCCACTAATAATGCGTATACCGTTTACCATTCACAATCCTCCCAAGTACAGTGTAAACTCTAAGCCAGGGAGTTTGTTCAGTAACACCATTGAACAGCCCCAGTTGTCTCGTTCAGGGCTGAGAACCAACTGCATGTCAAGCAACGCAGCTACGTTGCATTATCGTAAAGCCGAGGATCTCCGTGTGGCCGGCGTGCGGTTCTGGCGGATACATGTGATAAAGTAATGTCTATGTTTCCCCGAACGAAGTATGCTAAATTTAGGTGCACAATCTTGATGGGAGCTGAGACAGGTGCGTGCTGACTACTTATGCAGCTACAAGAGAAGAGAGAGGGTTGGGTGAAGGAGCGGATACCACTCCCAAGGTCGCCGGGTTCGCATTCATATTCGTCCTCGAGTCCGCTGCTGTCCGTCCGTCCGTCCTCGATTGTTTTCATCATTTTACTCACGAACTGTTGGATATCGCCATGGCTCATCTAGTGTCTCACATGGACTTCACAATGCTATCTGCAAGGGATGAAACAGTGCTGAACCCTGTGGAAAAGGTCAACCAGAAGACTTTCCTGGTAAGTCTTGTTGCAACGAATCCATAATGTAACAACAAACATGTTTTCTTCAAGTTCTGATAAAGGTGTAGGGTGTCACATGGGCCTTCACTGCCGCATCTTTCATATTTCTTGTATTTCGCGTGGCCCTTCGTATCCGAGCCTTTCACAGGTTACAGGTGGATGACTACTTTGTGATAGCGGCATGGTTGATGCTGCTCACCTCGGCCATCATATGGCAAGTCAAGGGCTACATCATGTACATGCTGTACGATATCACGACTGGGAAAACGGCATACAGCGAGCAGTTTATCGAGACGTACGCGACGTTCATCCCCCAGATCACCACATTCTCTGTCCTCTACTATTCGTGTATTTGGTCCATCAAATTCTCCTTCCTCATCTTCTTCCGCCAGCTGGGATCCGGAACGCATATACAGGCCCATACGATCTGGTGGTGGGTTGTTTGCGGCCTTACTCTAGCAGGCTGGGTGGCTTGCATTGCGGATTTCGACTACAAGTGCTCCGTAGGAGGCATTGTTTACATTCTTTGTATGCTATCCCAGGGCATCCTCAACTACCTCGATCTTTGAGATCAAAAGATGATGGCTAACCAACATATCTTTTGGGGGCCAAAAGCTGAGTGTCCTCTCGCTGGGCCTGTCAAGTTCCAGGCTCGGACCTTCTATGCCAACATGGTTGCTGATGTCTTCACCGATATCCTGATCGTCTCGATACCTCTCCTTGTCCTGAGGAAGGTCCAGATCCCATGGAGGAAGAAGGCCGCCTTGTTTGGAATTTTCTCAGTCACAGTCCTCATCATGGTCGTTTCCATCGTTCGCGTCGCATTGGTGAAAGGCACACAGAAGCAGCTGCAGCAGGCCAGCATAGAATGGCTATATTTTTGGTCAAATGCTGAGATGGGAGTTGGTAAGTCTCGTCGTTGCTCGTAAAAGGGACCGGATTCATCCATCAATGTCAGACAGACTCGTGCAACTAACCTAGCCTTTTTGTCATGTGTGAGCAGCCATCATTGTTGCGTGCATCGCCTCCTTCCGCCAACTCTTCGTCTCCAACAAGACCCAGCAATTGAGAAGCCCGAGTGACGAGAAGCAACAGCCCGTCCGCCACTGGTTCCTGCACGACCTCTTCTCCCGTTTCACCCGCCTCGCCTCGAGGAACAGGTCCGAGAAGACCTTTGACAAGCAGTGGAGCAACGACCCTCTGGAGACGAAGGGGAGCACCTCTTCACAGTCTTACGTTGTGCCCATGGCCTCGGTGCGCGTAGAGCAGACGGTTGACGTCGTCAGCATGCCCTCCTTGCCCAGCTATCATATCTATGGCGGCCAGGCCTACTCCAACAGCACTCACAATGTTGCATGATAGGGGCTAGTGGTAGGATGGGAAAGGTAGTGGTCTACTATATGCATGATTATTGAAGAAGAGTCATTGTCGTACGGCGTCGGCGGGCGAGAATCAAAGCCTGCAGTGACAGCAACCCACTGACAACCAGTCGCACTGTGTGTCTGGAAGGATTCCGAGGCGACATCGCCTGGGTTTCCACAAGGCTCTGGGCCCAACAGAAAGTCTCTGGACCCAACAGATCACAGTGCCACGTGAGTTGTGTGCCGATAACACAGCTTGAATGTCCCCTTGAAGGATCGCGGAATGGCCCGTCTCAGAACACTACTTAGCCTACATAGTGTAGTATAGAAACCATATTTCTCCTTTTTCTTGGGAGCTGAAAATATTGTTGTGGGGGCGGCTGGGGGGCCAAAGCATACGGCAATCCTTTTCTGGGGGGTTTGGAGGCAAGTGGGAGGCTGGATTCGGTAGTTGGCCGTAAGAAACTTGCTGTACTGATGTAGTGCAACATTCTACTAGGTCTTTTTATTATTATTTTTTACTAGGGAGTGCCACAATATCAGAAGCAAGACTCGAGTCGGTTTGATTTGGCTGAAAAAGTTGCAGGGAATGCAACCCGTATCTTCCCACGCGATATGTTGTTTACCTAGGCAGTAGCAGAGTATCAAGACAGACTGCTTATTCGCCGCTTGCCTCCCCTTGTGGCTGCCAGACAAAGTCAAACTTGATGCAATTGACACCCTCCCTGTCCTTGATTCGCATCGGTACGTCCTTTGCCGGCTCCATAATACTGGCCATGACATGTACCTTGGTCTCGGGCTCCTCCCAGCCACCAGATACAGGGCTCACATCATACCTGAGGACCATGATGACCAAGATGGACAGCAGCTCGTTCATGGCGAAGTGGCGCCCGGGACACAGGTTCAACCCTCCGCCCCAGGACCTATGTGCTGACACGGGAATCCTGTTGTTTTCCCTCGCCGCGTCACCCTGCTGCTTCTGCTGGGGAACGAAGCGGTATGGGTTGAAGGCTGATGCGGTCGGCCCCCACGCCTTTTCGCTCTTGTGCAGCTCTGCCGATGGGATAACGATGAAGCTGTTCTTCTTGAGCAGATACTTGCCATCCAGGGTCGTATCCTCCCGAACCACGCGCGCCGAGGCATTCACGCTCTGCACGCGAAGGACCTCACTGACAAACGAGCTGAGGAGCGGGTAGCGTGCAATCACGTCGGGTATGTTGACGACGACCGTCTTTCTTTTGCCATGTACCTTCAAGTTGTCCATTCCCTCCAGGCCAAGAGCAGCGTTGATGTTTGCGCGTACCTCGGAGAGAAGCGTGGGGTCCGAGTACATGTAGTAGATGAGCCAGAAAGACGTTGGCGCGGCGTTGGCCAACAGCCCAAAGGAAATGGACAGGTCAAAGTGCTCAATGTCCGTCATGGGGATGTTGTATTTTTTGGTTGACTTGGAACCGGGCCTTGATGATGCGGGAGACTGATTCCGACTTGTGTCCATCTGCCGCGTAGAACTTGCGCATGGCCTCGAAAATGGCCCTCCGCCCGCGGCTGCCCCTGGGTGCAGTGAGCTTGGGCAGGACATTCAGCCCCAATAAACCAAAGTCGTGGTAAACGTCCCCTTTTTTTTTTTTCTTTCGGATATCAGATTTATCAGCCTTTGGATGAGGAGCATGGATATTTGGGAACGGGCAGACTGAAACTCTCCCATATGCCTAGTACTTACCACAACTTCTCGATGACAGTGTAGTCCTGGTAGGGGTTGTACTCAGCTCCATAGACGGCCTCGGTGCTGGCAATGGTGATGAACTTCCTGAAAAAGTCGCACAGCTCAACCTCGCCACCCTCGGCAAGTGAATCCTCATTCGAGTCCAGAAACTTCCTAATCCCCCCGAGCATACCCTTGGTAATGACCTCAAGATCTTTACCAGGTGCCAGAGACTCGTGCTGCGCCCTCAGGGTCTCGGGAACCAATCCCACATCTCCGTGTTTCTCGGGTATATATTCTGCCAGCTTGTCCACCGACTCCTGGCTTGACACAAGTAGTCTTTTGGCCAACTGGATAACCATAGGCGCGAACGAGAAGATGTTGGGCCGTCGATCAATGAGGGGGACCAGCTCTGGGGCCCTTACAATGTAAATCCTGCTACCCGGCACACCCAGAGTGTATATCGGGAGATCGGGGTATCTCTTGCTGCAAGGGAGAGAAAAAGAAAGAAAAAAAGGAAGAAAAAAAAAAGTCTGCCCATGAAAAGTATCCAAAGCTGCTGCATCACAGTTACTTTGGCGGACGTACGCAATCTTTCCATAATAACGTGAGCCATGCCACAGTATACCGACAAGGTGGCCGAGGACCGGGACGTTGGAAGGGATCAGGGGAGGCTCGCGAGAGTCATGGGATGGAACGAAGCAGCGATCTAGTAAATACAGCAATCTCGACACGATGGTCGCCGCCAGGAAAAGCGAAATCATCTTGATGATTCTCTGCAAAGTGAAGTAGGTTTGTGTGAAAGGAGTCGAGGGAGAGAATGTCGAGCATCTAGTACACGAGTAAATATCTCCACAAATTTCAAAAAGATTGTCCCTGGGGAGTGAGGGCCTTGGTTTTTGATAGCCAGACTTGAAGATGGTGTCTGTCTACCAAGGTCCTTAGGTGTAAGTGGGCCGCGCAATTCTCAGAAATATCAATGTGACTGTACTATAGTCACAGTGCCTCTGTCAAAAGTACCTTGACCGGGTATACATTATGCTGTTGGTGATCACGGCGTGCACAAATGCGAGAATACACCACTATAGATGCAATATCCGGGGGAGAGAAAAAAGCCAAAAAGAGCTGCTAGAAACAGCCGAAGTATACAGTATATCTAAGTGAGTGAGTGCTTGGAAGATTCGTATCAGGACCGTGGGGTTTGAGTCAGATTCCTTCCCGAGAGGTTTCACTGGTTGCGGGGAGCCTGCATTGTGACCGCAGGGGTTTCATGTACGTTGGTTCTTTTAATTTGTTCTGATTGGGCCAATAATTCCGGAAACAGTTGAACAAGCCGGGGTTGCAAAAGCACCCAAGTAAGTTTAGGAGAATTATTTCTGTCAGCAACATACGAGGCGGCAACACTGGATCAAGACGACATTCACTTTCCCACACACACACACACACACACACACACACTCTCTCTCTCTCTCTCTCCCCCTCCCTCTCTCATCCCTAATAGGACCGACTGAGCGTGTCCCTCACTCTACCACGACAAAATAAGAAAAAACCAAGAAAACAAAAACCCAGGAAAAAAACAAACACTCACGCACTGCCATGATCCTGCAACTTGTGCTTAGCCTCGCGCTGGCTCACCTGGGCTGGAGCCTGGTCTGCCTAGAAATCAATGTCCGCAAGGCGCGCGCCTTGAACGTCTCTGTCGTGAGACTGCCCGTTGACCCAGTAAATTTCCTGTGGATATTCTTGCAGGGTCACGTCTGGGCTTTCCTCGACCGACTGCCTATCCCATGGTCGTCCTATCCTGATTTCATCCGCTTCTCATACCGTGGATGGCACTTCAGGGAAAAGTCAAACCCCGCGGTACGCCTCGGACCAGTCTGGGCTCTGGTAACCCCCGTCACCTTTTACCTGCACTTTACCGACCCAGACGCCATCAATGAACTCTTTGTGAGGCGATCCCACTTCATCCGACCTGTTAAGAATTATAGTAAGCAAGCAAGGCCCCTCAACTCTCTGCAGCATCTCGGCGTGTGGTTTCATATGGCTGACTAGCGTTTTTTGTATTATAAAAAAAAAAAGAGCTACTGGAAGTTTATGGCCCTTGCATCTCCACGGCTGGATGGGACGACTGGGCTCGTCACCGCAAGGTGCTTGCGGCACCGTTCAACGAGAGCATTATGCACTTCGTCTGGGACGAAAGTCTGCGTCAAGCCGCGGCCATGCTGCGCTCTTGGACTGACCAGGCGTCCCAAGCTGCAGCGGGAATCAAAAGCGTGCAGAGGGATACAAGAACCCTATCGCTCAACGTGCTTGCGGCAACAGGGTTTCGCAGGTCTTATGATTTTCGTGGCTCGGCAGACGACACAGCTCCTCAAGGCGAGGCGAGCAGCTACCGCGATGCCCTGCAGACTGTCCTTGACAACGCGATCCTTATCATGATCATCCCATGCAAGTACCTGCGGGGCTCTCTCGTACCAAAGAAGCTTGTCAGGGTAGGCGATGCGGCAAGGGCCTTCAAGAAGCACATGGAAAAGATGCTGGAGGATGAAACGAACGCCTTGCGCGAAAACAAGCCTGGATCCGGCGGTATTATGAGTGCCTTTGTGCGGGCACTTAACGTGCACGAGAGAGAGGTTGTTGCCCACCCTGCCGTGAAGGAGAGCAAAGATGGCAAAAAGGGTCTCTCGATCGACGAGATCTTTGGTAACATCTTTGTCATCAACTTTGCCGGCCACGATACAACGGCCAACACTCTGGCATTCGCTATGCTCCTCCTGGCTGCTCATCCCGACGTGCAGGCGTGGCTGGCGGAGGAGATAGCAGCCATGCAGGCTACTCTGAAGGGCGACGTGCCTGTCGAGGAATGGGACTACCACGCTGTGTTTCCTCAACTTAAGCGTTGCCAGGCCGTGATGCTCGAGACACTGCGTCTCTACCCGCCCATCATGTCTCTTCCCAAGTGGACAAAAGGAAGCGCACAGACAATCAAGGTCGGCGAGCAAACGCTGGTTATTCCTCCTGGGGTAGGCACCTCGCCGCATCTGCTCGCAATACACACCCATCCAAAATACTGGACAGACCCGTTCACCTGGAAGCCCTCGCGCTGGGTCATAGGGTCTGAATCTGGGGGACCAGCTGGCGAGGAGCTATGGACGCCGACCCCACACACGTACTTCCCTTGGTCGGACGGGCCGCAGAACTGTCCCGGGGAAAAGTTCTCCAAGGTCGAGGCGGTAGCGGTGCTGGCGTGCCTTTTCAGGGGCCATCGTCTGGGGGTGAAGAGGGAGCCTGGAGAAGGGGAAGAGGCTGCTAGAAAGCGAGCCATCAAGTGCACCAATGATGTAAACCTGGAGATGCTCCTCAGGATGCGAAATGCGGATAGCGTAAAACTGACCTACACAGCGGCTTGAGCAAAGATTTTATCTAGGAATGGAACACTGGGAAGAAGAAAACAAGACTTTTGATAACAAAATTGGCTCATTCTACCAGATGTGTACATGCCTACTACAAATTGCACAACCCATTTCTAAATTGTCCTTGTAGTATTCAAATCTAATGGCCCACCCCCTTGGCCCTCTTTCTACGAATGATTGTCTCCAGTCCATTTCGCCTCAATAATGGCCATCCTCGCACCCTCAGGCAACACGATGCCTTTGAATTGAAAGCTGGCATCAGCTTCCCTGAAAAGAGCGGCCCACGTCTCGGCACCCCGCTCTCGAGCATTGTTAAACGCCTTCATGGAGATATCCATAATCCTCAGCTTGCAGGGCGTGCCGAATGAGGATCGAAAGCTCCCATTCAAGACCAAGATCCGGAGGATGGACATGGCTGGATGTGTGACATTTCTCGGTGCAGTCTGCTGTCTGCTCCTTGCCTTCCAATGGGGTGGGCAGTCCAAAGCATGGAACTCGGCCGACGTCGTCGGATGTCTCGTCGGTGCAGTGACTATTGGAGCCCTGTTCGTCTACCTCTCTTGGAAGAGGAAGGACGCCGCCTTGATACCCCTTCGTATCCTGAAGAAGAGGTCCATATGGACGGGCTCAATGGTGCTGTTCTTCTTTGGAGCTCAGAACTACGTTGTAAGTCCCCAGATTTGTATTTCCTCTCAACCCACTTTGTCACACAAACAAACACTGACCATTTGAGCGTTTCCGGATCCCCAACCAGAACTCCTATTACCTCCCCCTATGGTTCCAGGGCGTCAAAGGTTACAGCCCCGTCACGACCGGCGTCGACTTCATCCCGCGGCTCCTCCCGCAGCTCGTCGCCCTCATCATCGCAGGCGCTGTCGTCAAGAAGTTCGGCCACTACGTGCCGTACATGCTCGTGGGCGAGGTGATTGCCGTCGGCGGCCAGGCCATGCTGACCCAGTTCCGGCCCGATAGCGATACCCTCTACTGGGCCGCATCGCTAGTTGTCAGCGGCATCGGGACGGGCATAGCCATGCATTTGCCCTACACCGCCGTCGCCGTCACCCTCGCCGACGAGGACATATCCATAGGCAACGCCATCGCCGTGCTCTTCTACCAGCTCGGGGGTGCCATATTTATCGCGGTGGGCCAGAATATCACCATCAGCACGATCATCGATCTCGTGCCCAGGCTCCTCCCCTCTGATATCGCCCCCGAGACGGTCATCGCCGAGGGCGCGACCAATCTCCAGGCCATCGCTACTAATGCCAACGAGCTTACGCTGCTGCGCGACATATGGAACACGTCCATCACCAGGACTATGATCTTGTCTGCGGCTGTCGTTGGTGCCTCGGTGCCGTTTACCATGGGCATGGAGTGGTTGAACGCCGTCAAGATTGCCCAGGAGAAAACGAGAGCAAGTGAGCAGCAGGATTTAGGCGAAAGAAGACAAGACAGTCCGACAAGTCTTGACAAGTCATCTTCTAAGGAGAGTTTCCCTCGAGTAGCAGCAGAAACGGGAGAGTCGTAACAATGTAAGCGTCTACCATAAGGCAAGAGAAGAAGTCTAAGCCATACATGCCTTTATATAATTCTTTCGCCTATCAACTTCAACCTTGCATTAATACCTGCTTTCTAGCCATATTCAGCAGGACTGGTTAATCTTTTGCGCCTAGCTGCACCCATGACCCTAAGCTACAATCACTGCCCAGTTTGTCTTTATGTAGTCCAGTTAGAGCAGTGTGTGGGCTTTCCGGCGAGGATAAACCTTTTCTTAAAAGGTATTTACATCCTCCAACACTCCCTATTCCAACAGGCATGCCCAAAGCAAGTTCCTGTCCGAAATTCTATGTGGTTTTGCAACCAGAAAGCTGGGAATATTTACTATAGTTGTAAAGTTCGGGTTATTTAGATTACAGGCACTGTTTATGTCGGGGAAAAAGACGATCGCCAGTCTCTCAGAACTGGCTGCACCTATATATTTCCCCACAGTTTATACATACTAGCTGATGTGCTGGCCAATCTTGCTGCAAGCAACACCCAATGCTGAATCCAAAAGAACATCAATAAACCTTAGGAAGAATGGTGCCGGAATGTTTAATCAAAGGAACCCTTGTGGAACAATTTGGAATGTATTGCTCCTCACTATAGTCCAATGCACCTGAAATGTGTCTTCAATATAATAAGCCACTTGTGGTGATCACGCTATGCATAATGCATGCTGTTGAATACTTGATAGCCCTATGCCGCCGTCTTCGCATACGTCTGGTGGAAGGCGATAACGGCCTTTTCTAGCGCTACCGCCTCTGTTTCGAACTTGTTCGGTTTGATCCCGTTGATGTCTCGAAACTCAAACAGAGGCATCTCCGTCTTGGTGCCAAGAATGTATTCCGCGCTGTCTTTGAGTCCTCCGATCTGTCCGTCAAAGAAATTCTTGTCTGTGGCGCTCAGCTTATCCGCAGCGGTCTTCTTGCCGGTCTGAATACCATCGATCCAGTCTTTGAGTTTGATACTCTACTTCGCCTTAGAGCCTGAGGCTGGGAATTCGAACACTGCGTTATCTAGCTTCGCGGCGATTGGCTCAGGTGCTCCGCTTCCCTCTTTGCAATATTCTGTGTCCACACTGAGGCGCAGGACTTGTCAGTCGATTTTGATTTCATACAAGTTGTTTCTATCCCAATGGCCAGGGTGGAAAACATACATGATATCAATATCGTCGTCATAATACACTTCGTAACAAGAAAGAACTTTGACAAGGTCATATAACCCGGTTGTCGTCGAGGTAAACTTATCAGACTTGACAAGGTCGAACATGTCGGGGAAAAAGACGATCGCCAGTCTCTCAGAACTGGCTGCACCTATATATTTCCCCACAGAACATTGTTGTGAAACATGTTCGAGGCATGATCGATGTTAACATTTTTGGACTCTGATCGTTTTTCATGTAGATGTTCATCGCGTTGGCACCCTTGACGTATGTCATTAGTAGCGATAGAAAGCCAAGAGCATTCTTGCTGACGTGTGAATTGCCCTGCGGCTTCGTTTTGAAGAAATCACTGGTAACCCAAACCATTGGTTTTGTCTTAGACTTCGCGGAGGAGTGAAGGACCGATTTCGACGTTTGACCTTTCGCAGCTAATTCAAACAGGTCGTTGATAGCTGCGAGCGGCATGGGGGCAGTGGCCTGGATGGACCATTTGGACAGAGAAATATCCGATGGTGCTGCGTTGACTTCTCAGTCCTTATAAATATCCGATTCGATCTTCATCTTGTCGCCCACCTTGGGCTTCCATTTGTTCTGAACAACTATAGTCAAATTTACGAGCGCCTTCAGGACCAGGTAACAAATGGGGAATGCTTACAACCAAGTCTTCGCTCACTACAGCGGCTGCTTTGGCAACCGTGCCTTTATTTAATTTGAGCTTTGTACCGTCCAGAATATCTTGACAACAAGACGTTAGTGTTTCCGATTCTATAAATACAGGCACATCCATAAGTAGATCTTTGCTCAAACTCTGCTGTTAATTCACTGCCTTGTGTCGTGGTGTCAACTGTTAGCCTGCAGTTGGTGCCAGTGCACCCACCGAGCGTCTGCGGCATTGAAAGGGCTGGGGCTATCTCCAGATGTTGTCGAGCTAGTAGGAGCTGTATGAGCGACCTGGGTCAAGGCTCCGAGCAATAGCAACCATTTGAGGGACGTCACGGATCGATGATGATAAGGAAGAGACATAGTGGAAGAGAGTAAGGTGAGCCGGCACCGTGTTAAAGTGGTTCGAAGGAGGTACGAGGATGAAGATAGAATGATGAATAAGTATGAAATTGTGCTTAGAGGATGTTTTTCTGTCTGCTTTTTTCCACATAAAGAAGAGGATAAGTTTTCTTTTATCCTAAATTTCTACTCTATCACTTGATCATCAGAGAACACCATGTCTTCAGCTGCACAAGCAGTGGACCGCATCCAGGTGACAGATTCTGGTCTGTATAGCCTCAGTAATTGGCCGCAGACCTTGTTGTAAACTATCAAGAATATACGGCCAGCAAGACTCGTGTAAGCTGATGACGGCCTATGAAGCTATTCCAAGCCGCTTGTTGGTCTGAGCTGATAATATCAAAGCAGATACCACTGTAAAAGTGAAGACTACTAAAGGTTTTACTTTACTATAGATTAAGATATAAATAGTAAGCCCTGTGTAAGTTGAGCGCTTTAGAGGGGAAATAAACCAACCGAGTTGGACTCACAATACTATATATATTTCCAACCAAAGCATCTAGCCGTTGAGTTTCAAGTACAACTTGCGTTGGGGCCGGGCCTGAGCAGAGGATCTCCAGCCAAAAGCTGAAGCCGGAACTGACGACAAGAACCGACCGCGAAGAGATTCTCGTGTTGACCTTTCTTTCGGCTTGCAAATACGTGTATATAAAAAGGGATGGCCGAGAGTATACGTGTAATGCTGCCGAACATTCGGTGTGCAGGTACTTAATTTGGGCTGGGAGACGCCTCTTTCACGAACCCCACCCGCACGCAGCAGACTCGTGCCAACAAAACACGGCCTAATACTCTTGCGGAAGTACAGTAC
This sequence comes from Cryphonectria radicalis, assembly GCA_014849355.1. Lineage (NCBI taxonomy): Eukaryota > Fungi > Ascomycota > Sordariomycetes > Diaporthales > Cryphonectriaceae > Cryphonectria > Cryphonectria radicalis. The sequence continues at coordinate 101,625 of JACWQW010000120.1, read as the reverse complement.
TTCTCACCCGCCCAAGCCCGGCTGCAAAGCAAAAGGAGCCGAAGGTACTCTCTACTTCAAGTCTCGTTGCTGGGGCCACAGTGTCGAATTTGACGATTGACTCCTGAAGTCCAACGATGCAGTCTGGAATAGTAAGCTCTTCTTCTTTCAAGTATAAAATCTCATCGTTTTCGATACTAAGGCCCCCATCTTATCTCATGTCATCTTTGAGGTCTTCTGAGCATCTGTTGGACTACGAATCAAAACTGCTAACCAACACGGCCGACCTGCCCATCTCAGCTCGAGTTTGAGCAATTAAATGGAAGGCTACTTCGCACTGTCGTCGCATACTTTTTTACTCTGTCAACCACATTCCATATTCTAGACAAAGACATGCAAGGATGGAGCCCTCATCACACCGCCTCCTGCCCAGCAGGCTCGAAGCCATGCCAGACGATGTCATTCTCGAAATCTTTTACTCTCTGAATTCATTTTCAGACGCCTTCTCCTTGGCCTTGTCTTGTCGTCGAACGGCCAAGCTCCTGGACGGATATACACCCAACATATACCGGCAGATTGCACCACTGGACATTGAGTCCGAATCACATGCACGCGCCCTTCTCCGTGACCAGAAAGGACTCGGTGGCCCCGTGCTGGAGCCAAGGTCGCTCACAGCACAGGACGTCCGACAGCTGGTGAGAAATTCACGCAAGGCAGTCAAGAGTTCGGATAGGTTCGGTCGGGAAATCGCTCCTTATTCAATAGGTTCGTTATTATGACCAAGTCCCGACTCTCCCAAGTCTAGCTCCCTACTAACTCTGTGGATAAGATCTGAGCTCGAGAAATGTGCGTATGCACCCTCCCGAACTCAGCCTCACCGAGAGTCTCGATTTATCCGAGCCTACTACTACGTTTGGGGCCTTCTATGTCTCCCCGAATCAGCCTGGCCGGAACGCTTGAGCTACCTGACTATGCGACACATCCACTATGTAGATGAGATGAGCCGAGTGGGTGAAATTGCAAACTACAAAAGTTTCCCTTACAATTCTCTCTTGTTGCACAGATCTCCTTGTTAAATTGCGTATACACACGAGTGCTCGCACAGTGGCTTCCGAGCGCTGGCGTACGCAAGTGTCTGCGAATTCCGTGCCTGAGCGCAGCTAATCCAAATAATCTAATTGATCAGCTGCTTCAACCGTTTGAGAATGAGACTTGCCCGTATATCGAGGATCTGCCGGATTACGCCCGCTGGCCTACCCGAAATGGCCGGCCTTCTGAATGCCTGGTTACTTGGCACTCCTATCCTTTCACTCATAAACGAAGGAAATTACAAGTTGAGTTGGAGACTCTATGTAGCGACCGGTTCAATGCGTTGGATGGTATTAGTATCAGGTTCGACCTCAGAGGCGGAGGCCTGGCCAACAACGGCTACGGCGGCTGGGGCGGCTTTTTGGTCCTTTATGATCACTTTCAGGAAGACTTGACTAATCTCGTTCTGAGCGGGAAGAAGAAGAGCATCATGATACAGGAATTCGGCAAGGAAAGGATGGATAAAGAAATCTGGGGAGAGAGTGATGATGAGGAAAGCTCACCATATCTTAGGGCAAGAGAGGGCTGATATTATTCAATAATACGACCTATATCGTCATAGACTGTATCTGGTTCCTGCATAGGCACAATATTGAATGTCTCGGCTCTTGCTTCTCAATCCAATAATCGAGACTGCCTTTCTGGTTCAGCTTTAGCTGCCGCGAGACTCTCTGCCTCCGCCGAGTTCTCCGCCTCCCTACCCATCTCATCCTAAAAGTCAGGAACCAGAAACTCGCCCAATGGTCGCAAGCCGGTGGCGACCAAAAAAGCAGGTTGACTCTCGAGCTTATCTGCCAGATAACCTGCCTTCTGGATCCCCGTCGCAGAGCGAATAGCACGCAGGCGGTCCACAACCCAAGCCCGCGTCTCGGTCGTGTTGATCGGGAGACAACCAGCAAGGAACAGATACCAAAGCAAGAAATAAGCCCCTGAAGCCGGGACGAGGCGTGGCATGTCGGCTGAGCTGCAGTCGAGATGGTAGGAACACGACGCCGACCCCTTGACAGCAGCAGCGTTGTCGTCGTGGCGCACGAAACCCAGCATCTGTGGCACGGACGCGAGGATGCCGTCGCGCATCTCAGTTGTCGTGTCCAACACCCTCTGCAGCAGGGCCGAGTAGGGACCACCACCTGAGGCCACCACTTCGTGTGGCGCCCAGGCGAGTCCCTCGCGCAGGAGCAGGGCGTAGATGGCCTGGTGGAGGATGATGCGGCATGCGCGCAGGCCATCCCAGATCTTGGCGACCCAGATGTTATAGTAGATGTGGTAGACATTGCGGTACACTGTGCGCGGGCTAGCTGCTGGGTCGTGGACCGTCTTGAAGCGCCAGTGGGGAGGCATGTTGGCGATCAAGGTCTCGAGGCGGCGGTCGAGCTCGGCGGCGCGCGAGAGGAGTGTCTCCCACTCTCCTCCTGGTAGGAAGGGGACATCTTGGTCTGGGTTTACGCGGTGGTATAAGTCCATCACGTCGATATGCGTCGTGCCCAGGGCCCAGGATGGTGACGGACCCCTATTAATACATGTTGAGGGGGCGACGGTGACGACGACACCGCTGTCCCTACTCCTCATATTATTACTCCTCTCCATCTCGACGCGCAGGAGGCGCAGGCGCGGCGGGACAGGATGACCGTGGCGGGAGCAGAGCGTTAGAACATGGCTGACGGCCTCGCCAAAGATGCGCAGGCCCAGCGTGGTGCGGAACTGGGCCGTGCCGCGGTGCACGAGCAGGTTGGCTGCGCCGTTGATGTGGTGGGCCCACGCCTCGAGGGACGCGCTGTCGGCGCAGGTGATGGTCTCGAACAGTCCCAGAACCAGGACGGCGAAGAGGGTGCTGTCCTTGCTGGCCGCTAGGGGGTCGGCAAGGGATCTGTTGACACGCTTGATGGCCTCTGCGTAGCTGGCGCGCGCCCTACTCATGATGATGCTCTGGGTCCCTCCTGGTGTACTGCTGGCAAGTCCTGCTAAACCCGCGGCGCAGATGGACAGGCGAGCCATCTCGGTGTCGCCTAGTGGGTCGGCGAGGATGTCGAGGGTGTAGTTGAGGAAGCCAGGGAAGGGACCAGAGTCCTGGACCACGTAGTTGGACAGGAAGTAACTGATTGCCAGGTCGTGGAGACTTTCCGACGGCGCTGCTGGGGCCATCGGTATTGATACAGCCTGGGTGTCAGAGGATTCGTGACTCCATGACAGAGGACGACTAGGGAAAGAGGAGGAGGAGGAGGAGGAGGAAGGTCGTAGAGGGGACGGGCTCATGTTATTGTCGGTGACGATGTCTATGAGATGATCGCTTTGGTCTACATTCTCATTTCCCCCACCATTCCCGTCGTCAACTTGGTCTGAGTCCCCCTCCACTTCACTGTCGTTACGGGCACCTTGAATTGGGCTGCTGCTGACTCTATGATGAAGTGATATAGTCGAGATATGTGAGTCAACCAACGGCGACGATGACGACTGAGTCCTGAGAGTAGGAGGAGACTGTGTGGATGTGGACGCCGATGAGCTCTTGTCCGAGGCTACGACCATCTTGGGTTGTCGCCTGAGGGTCCGAATACGGTCAATGACCCGCGTCGTCTCGTTGCGGATGATGATGCTGGAGGCATCGTGATAGCCAGGGCATGTCTGACCTGACCGGCGACCTGTAGTAGTCTCGTCAATTTTGCCGGTCAAGAGGAGGCGGAGGAGGAGGAAAAGATGTAGATCGGAGAGATTTCTCCATGATGACGCACACTGCCCACATGCTGGAACAGCTTTATCGCACTGGATAATGGAATAGAAGGTTCTTGTTAGTCTTGATTTGTGGCCAGGCGAAATCTCCACAAGAGTGTAACTGTAATTAACAATTACAAAGATAGGTAACTACTCACCCGCCTCTTCTTGGCTCGACAAAGACTGCAGTTTGCAGATGGTCGCCCGCAGTATACCATGGCTGATTCCCTGCCGTGTAGGTTGGCTCCTAGCGAGAACGTGACTATCTCAATATCGCCTCAGGGTGGTCTGGATTCATCGGAACTCTCTCACAGGACGTGGTGGCATTACCGACGTGTCGGGTCCTGAATGCTTGTATATTGAATCACACCATGGACGGATGGCATGTAAGGAGGAAGGGTGGGGGAAGGAGGCCTGTTTTCGCATTTGCCAGTTGTGTGGGACATAAATAAGCAAGTGGCGCAGCTCACTCCTGTCTAAAAATTAGCTGGTACCTTAATTATGCAATAGAATGTCTGAGCCGAATTGCCGACCAGTTCTAAGTGCTAATAACATGGGAGTGAGATTCCCCAGTGCCCCTTGTCTCGATTATGTGCGTGTAGAACAGGAGAGATGTTGCTCTATGCATGAGCCAGGCTGATGTTGAAAGAATATACAATTACGAGGAAGAGTAAAGTCTTCTCACATGTCGTATGTATGAAGAGCATGTATATAATATAGTGACCCATTCTGATTATTTGGTCCTGCACGACCAAGCCTCTTCGCTCAGGCTATGGATCCTGTAGGATCTTTCGAGAGCTTGCCTATAGCCTGTACCAATAGCACTAAAAACTCGGCGTCCAGTGGCATATCACATATAACCCAGGGCACCTAAAAAGCACCTCTAGGCCGTTAGACTTTCAGACGGAGCTCGTATGTCGAGTATAATTCGGAGAACACCACGCGGCTCCATTATGGGCATGTCGCTAGAGAATTAATTAGTAGCATGGCTGAACTAGCTCTAGAGTAGAAGGATATGAAGTAACAGCCCGAGGCATATCCTCTTCGCACATGCCTGACCGTAGGCGCATACGAGAGACACGCAGACACCTTTCAGTAACCAGACTCTTCGATAATCCAACTGTGTCAGATTAAATGGGGTTTCCAACTGGCCCCCGAACCACCGTTTACCAGGCTGCAACAATCACATACCTGACTAAGACCCCTCGTATTTCCCATGATTACCTATAACTAACCAACTTGAACCTGCATCACTGCAACAGAATATGGGGTATGCCGATGCGGAAACCGCTGCAAGCTTTGACAGTTGACCAAAGATTGCCAAAGATGGTCTGCAAATCGCCCTCCAACTTCTCGGGCTCTCAGGCAAGCCGTCTGCGCAGTCAAGCCATCACGACGCAGTTCTTGTAGCAATAGACTTTGAAAATGTATATGAAGTTGGCAAAGTTTCGACCCGAGAAACAAACAATACTCAAGTCGGCCTTGCCGTAATTATTAGACACGAGGGACATAAGGAACTCGGTACCACGAGAGAAACTCATATCAACATACAACTTTGTCACTGGTTCAAAAGATTACTATCACCGAGCTCAGCTGAGGTTTCTATTCGGCAAGCCTGTGCTTATTCTCGCAAAGGATATGCTCATCAACATTCGACATTGCACGCCGCGAGATCGCCATATTCATCTGGTCGGCCATGGTATTCGAAATGAGACGCATGCTTTATCGAGACTCAAATTCGATTTCTAGGGACCATGCATATCGAGTCTGCTTGATACGTTCAGGATCACTATGTAAGTAGCACTCGTTTTCACAATGGGTCGCTCCATGTTATCATTTTCGAGGGTTTAATACCTGACTTTGGTTAATTACCGGAAAAACGCGTTTCTAACAAGGACCAGTCAAGTCTTTCTTTCCTTACTTCGGTCTCACTCTTGGCGAGCTTCTGACTGAGCTCGAATGCCCATATAACTGGCTACATAACGGTGGCAACGATGTAAATTTCATGTTACGGGCCCTGTTGCTTTTAGCTAGCAGAGGCTGTGGCCAAGACAATAGAGACAATGTGTGGTATCTTTTGGAGGAGGCCGCAAAGACTCCCCTACCTCCTCGCGCACTCGGGGAGGAAGAAATTTCTAGAAATTCTGGCGCGCCAAAAGGCTCAAGGGGCCAGAGAGCGGGCAGAGAGGTTGGTGAAACGATTTAAGAACACGAGCAAGTATCAGCCGAAGTTCGAGTGTTGAGAGAAACAGGAGGAGATCCGTGTCGAAAGGGCAGCGAAAGGACAACTTAAAGAAGAAGAGGCCCGACAATTCTCGACCCTAGCCGAGGCTGCCAAGCCTGTGCCTCAGGAGGAAGACTATAATAATTGACAAAAATACCATGTGGAGAAAGTATGTAATTATATAACTGGTCCTCGAGGTACTCATCAGTCTACGCGGAAAATCCATGGTTGGGAGTTGTGCACACAGAAATTATCAGAAAACGAAAGGTTCCAACCATCTGCATGTATCACCTTGCAGTATATAATAGTGGCAACGTCGTATCCAAGGTGGAAAGTATGGTAAGTAGGAAATTCTAGAGAGGCACCCTCCACAATCTTCTCCCCTCGATTTATCCTCCTCTTCATCTTCTTGTCTATATTTCCTCCTCTTTCCATATTGCCTCGAGAGGAGACTCTTAATTGAGGAACTTTGTGGAAAGATGGAAAGAAATCCAGTAATAATTACGACTGGCAGCTGACTTTGAATAGTATTGCAATATTTATCGGCTTATCGCCCCATGGCCACCGGCTATTTACATAAGGAAGTACTCACTTTAAGTAACTAAAGTAGTTGTACCACATAATTACTATTTGATTAAATAATCCATGAACCTTCTTCCACCCTCACTAACTTTTCCTTCCTCATCTTAAGTACTTACTCAACCACCACCCCACCCCTCCCCAACCCACATGATCTCATACTCTTCCCATCATGGAAATCCTCACCCACCTCCTCGCCCTCATCAAGCTCCCCCTCACCATCCTCACCGTTCTCCGCACCCTATACGCCGAGTATTCCACGGTCCTCGCCCGCACCCGCGCCCCGCCCGGCCTCCCCGTGCCCAACCCCTCCAGCTCCTTCTGGCAGGACGCCCCGCCGCACCCAGAGCTGTGCGACGTGCAGTCATCCCCAGCTGGCCCGCCAGAGACGGCCGATATCGTGATTGTCGGGTCGGGCATTACGGGTGCGGCGGTTGCCAGGACGGTGCTGCGGGAGCTGGAGAGGAAGAGGAAGAAACAGCCTGATGCCGGTGTTGCTGCTGCTGAAGGGCGCCAGGACGAGAAGGAGGAGGCCCAGGCTGCTGTGGATAGAGGAGGAGGAGGAGGAGGAGGGCAACAGCGGCGCAGAGGCTGGGTCCGCGTGCTGGTCCTAGAAGCCCGCCAACTCTGCTCAGGCGCCACGGGCCGCAACGGCGGGCACATCAAGGCCTGCCCCCACGAGCTCTTCCACCGCCTCACCCACGACACCAAGATGCCCAAGGACCGTGCCGCAGCGCTCTGTGCCCTGCAGACCAGCCACGTGCGCATGCTGAAGGAGGTCGTGCAGGACGAGGGGCTCGAGGCCGTCTCGGAGTTCAGGGAGGTGACGACGGTCGATGTCGCCGTGGACGAGACGATAGACGCCAAGATGAAGGCGCAGGCGGAGGCGTTTGCACCGTATGCGCCGACGGGGTACGAGATGAAGGTGTACTCGGGGCAGGAGGCGAGGGGGCTCTTTGCCGGGTCGGAGCATGTCGTGGGGGCGGTGGCGTATCCAGCCGGGGCGCTCTGGCCGTATCGCTTTGTCACGGGGCTGTGGCGGAAGTTGTTGGACCGGTCGGGGAGGGATGAGCTGGCTATTGAGACGGGCACGGCGGTGACGGGTGTGGATGTTGTTGGCAGTGGGGAGGGCAGGTTCCCATACGTCGTGTCTACGAGCCGGGGTAGTATTCGCGCCCGGCACGTCGTCCACGCCACGAACGGCTTTGCTGCACAGCTTGTGCCGGGTCTCTTGGGGAAAGCCACGGGGGTGCTGTGCCATATGACAGCACAGCAGCCAGGCCAGGACTTTCCGGATCATGACGGGAAGCAGTCGTGGTCGGTCATATATAACCAGGGTTTCGACTATATCACGCAGAGACCTAATGTGCCAAGTGGGCAGGGGAATGAGCGAGGAGGAGGAGGAGGAGGAGGAAGAGGTGGCGGCGGCGAGATCATGCTTGGAGGTGGACTGTTCCAGAGCGGCAAGCAAGGAATGGACATGTTTGGGGTGTATGACGACAGCAGGACAGACGCTATGACGCTCATACACCTAGAGGGCGTGATGCCGACTGTGTTCAGGTGGGGTGCTGAAGCACCTGGGAGGAGAGTCATCAAGGCCTGGTCTGGGGTTGTTGGCTTCAGCGCCGACGTGTTGCCTCTCGTGGGCAGGCTGGACCCGCGGCACACCAAGAGGCGAGTGACGACCAAGGACAGAAGCAGCAGCAGCGGCGGTGGCAGTGACAGCGTCAAGCCGGGCGAGTGGATCGCGGCGTACTTTTGTGGTGACGGGATGGTCTGGTCGTGGCTTTGTGGAACGGCCGTGGGGATCATGCTTGCGGGTAGTGAGGACGAGGACCTGCCTAAGGAGCCTGGTCGGCCTGCTGGCAGGCTGGCGAGCTGGTTCCCGCCGGAGCTGGAGGCGAGCTGGACGAGGCTAAAGGGGATGGACATTGCTGACCTAGCTGAGGAGTTATGAAGGGGACGAGAGAAATAAATAGAAGGAGTAGATGAGACTATAAGACGTAGATGAAGAGGTGGCGAGATCAAGACCATGCCATGTCGGATTTATTGGTGTTGGTAGACATGAGGCAAGGATAGATTTTATATAAATGAGAGAGCGTCCATTGTGTAATGCCTACCACGCTGGGTAATTGTCAGTCTTTAGCAACCTCAACTACTATGTCTCCCTTTTCATTCGTCTTGTCCTTCTTCTCCTTGACTCTCTCTCTCTCTCTCTCTCTCTCTCAGACTTAAAAGTATGGAAGCGGGTGCAGGTCCAAGCCCTCAACGGATAACTTGAACGAGTCGTTCCTGTGACCAAGTGTGAATGTCAGCTCATAATCATCCCAAAGAAGAGGGAGGGAAAATATCATGCCAGTATAATGCCACTGAACACTGCATTGAACTCACCTCGAATAGCTTCCACCAGCATCCAGATCCAGCCGACCGCGGATACAGTCCTTGAAGTCCACATCGGCCCAGATGATGCCCTCGTCGTCCTCCCACTGCGGCCCAGCAAGGACATCGCCAAACGGGCCCGTGATGCACGATCCTCCGCGAGAAATGAAAGCCTCCTCGCCCGTCTTGTTCCTGTTCTTGTTGTTGTTCTTGACCTCACTTGTCGCCGTCGCCGTCGCCGTCGCCGTCTTGACAGCTGCCCCATTCACCTTTTGCTCCTCCTCCTCCTTGGCGCACAGGACAATCTCATTGCCATTCTCATCAATGACTGACCTTCTCCTCGTCCGCTGTCCCTGCTCCTGCCCGTACGGCGTGACGTCCTCTCCATCATCATCACCACCACCACCACCACTTACCCCCTCACGGCGCTTACACATGTTAGAGCTCACCACAAAGCAGCGGCCCTCGATGCCCACGGTGCGGATCAGGCCCAGCCAGGCATCCCGCCCGTCGGCGGTGGGGGCCAGCCACAGGTTCACGTTCTGGGCGTACAGGGCCTGGCGGAGGAGGGGCATGTAGTTCTCCCAGCAGATGGCGGCAGCCATGTTGATACGGATGCCGCGGATGACGGTGGAGACAGCCTGGAGGGTGCGTGGGGAGCCTTGGGCCCAGATGAGACGTTCTGTGGCGGTCTGTGGGATGTGTTGATGCGATCAATAGGTTAGCAATGTCTTGAACGGGATTGTGCGTGTGTGTGTGTGTGTCTTTTTGGGAGAGAGTGACAGAACATGGCGAGGAGGGGGATGAATATAAAAATAATAAAAAACAGAAGAAGAAAGAAAAAAACCATACCGGCATGACCTTTCTCCTCTTCCCAATCATGCCCCTCTTGGGACAGACATACACGGCAGAGCAGTACAAACTCCCACCCGCCCTCTCAATGCACCCCACGACGAGAAACACCCCCGTCTCGGCAGCAACAGCCTCAAGCTCCTCCCTCGTCCCATCGCCCCTCCTCTTGGCCCCCTCGCCACCGCTCCCGTCTACCTCATCCAGAGGCAGAGCCCGCCGCACCCAAGCATCTCCGCCGCCCGCCCCGTCCCCGACAACATCGCCCAGGTCCACGGCCGCCTCAAAATACCGCACAAACTCGTCGCGGCCCTCGGCAGACCGGCCGCCCACGACGCAGCCGAAGGCGGAGCCGCGCGGGTAGCCGCCGATGTAGGCCTCGGGGAGGAGGAGGATGTCGGCGGCATGAGAGGAGGCGGCGCGCTTGGCGATCTGGCGGATCTGGGCGAGGGTCTGCGCGGTGGTGGGCTGGGTGGCTGGGGAGGAGGTGGCTAGGCGGATGTAGCCCGGCGCTGGGGCCGTCGAAGAGGAAGAAGGCATTGTGGAAGGGTGTTATTTGTGAATGAATTCTCTGATGGGTGGATGAATATTTGAGATTGGAAGGCGATCAAACGACGAGGAAGATGGTAATGATGATGAGAAAGGGCAGTTGGTTGACCCTTTTTTCCTTCTTTTCCCCCTCCTTTTGCTGCGCTGATTTATGTATTCTTTCCTCTCGATAACAAATTGTTGACTCACAACTTTTTTTTCTCTCTCTTTTCTTTTCGAGAATAGCCTCCCTCTCTCTCTCTCTCTCTGTCTGTTTCTCTCTCGCTCTCCGACTCATTCACTTATCTCTGCTCCGCTCCGGCCGAGGCTGGTCGGAAGAGTCGGGCAGTTTGAGTCGAGTCCACGATAGAGTTACGTAAAAGCAAGGCCGCGTATGAACAAAGAGCTGAAAATGGGGGGGGAGAAAGTTGACTGATGTCCGCTGGCAAAAGTGTGTGTTTACCCCGCTGTCACATCATGCGCCTTACCTGCATAAGTATGCTTTGATATGATTAATGATTGCTGATATACGCTTCGCTTATCCTTCAAGAAAGGGTTGCATTTGTGGAGAGAACCAATGTTGTCGTCGTCGTCGTCGTCCTTCAAGTGATGATTAAACCGCTCTCACATGGGAAATGCCACCACCAACAACCTTGGATGATGGATGTCCCTCTTCTCAAGAAGAGTTAAAGAGTCTTTTGGATTTATCCCCTCTTCTTTCTATCAAGTTAGATGTAGTAGTAGCAGTACTGGGTATCGATTCCGTTCCAAACCATAAACTCGTCATCAATGAATGCCACCCGCGCCAACAGAGAAAATGATGAAGAAGAGAGAAAAGGAAGAGAGAGAGAGAGAGAGAGAGAAAAGAGTCAAAAGTAATACATGCCAACCAACGCCGCTCAGCAAACCCCTTTTTCTTCTTGTTCTTTTCTTCGAATCCCCATCTCCGTGCCTGACAGGTACTCTCTCTACCCCTCTGTCTGTGCATGTGTGCATGTGTGTATGTGTGTATGTGTGCATATGTGTACAACTCCCCCCCCCCCTCCACCCCCCTCCCTTTTGCATCGTGGCACCAGCGCGCAGAGACAGCGTGCCACCTGTAGAGAGGCCACAAAACCATCCCTATGATTCACTCGCGACAGCCAGGGGCCCTCCGCCGCCGATACTCCCGCTCAGGCTGTCGGCCCGCCCGTGTCCCGTTGTCAGCCCGCTCACGGACCGCTCGGCAATGGACCTTGCTGCTGTCAACCCGGGGCTCGTGGGCTGCCCGTCCAGGTTGGCGCTCAGCACAGACAGGGGCAGGGACTCGCGGCTGCCCCCAAACTGCGACGGCGGCAGGGCGCGCACAGAGGCGTGGTCGTAGTCCGTATCCCAGGAGCGCCGCCTACGGCGCTGGGTCGACGACGCCAGGGTCAGGATGGAGATGTTGTCATTGAGCAGGTTGTTGGCGATGATGGCACTGTACGTGGCCGGCCGGTATGCGCTGCGCGTGTTGCGGTCGCTGCCCGGCATCGCCGTGACCAGGGCCTGCGGCTGGCTGTACTGCACAGGCTCGCCGTTCGCGTCGCGCGATGACGACGACGACGCCTGGGCCGCGCCGCTGGGGTGGCTGGCGCTGTGGGCGCCCGGGCCGGCCGCAGGGACACCATTGGCCATCTGCGACTGGATCGTCGAGAGCGTGGTCGCCACGGAACGGGCGGACGGGGCAGGTGAGGAAAAGGTACTGTCGGGCCTGCGAGGGTCGGTCGCCGTGATCATCGTGCCCGCGAGCGAGGTGCCGCCATACGAGGGAGCGGTCGTGGGAGGCCGGTCCTCCGTCTCGACATCGTCGTCGCCGTCGCCGTCGCCGTCGTCTGCAGAGCCCCTGCCGCTCGTCGTCGACACCAGGGACTGCCTGTTGTCGAGCTCCTCGGCCGAGTGGACCACCAGCTCGGGCTCAGGGTCGGGGTCGTGGTTGCGGGTGCTGCGGGCGCGGGCGCTGTGGCCTTCGATGGTCGAGATGCGGCTTTGGGGGTAGTCTGTAGACCGCGACCGCGACTGCGACAGTGACTGCAGCTCGGACTCCTGCTGGCGCGGCTGCTGCGGATGTCTGCTGCTGACGTGCCCAGACTGAGGATATGGGTTGTTGAGGCCTTTTGCGCGCTTCATCTTCTGGTTCAGCTTCTTGACCCATTTTGTAAACGGTTTGCGTCGGTCTGCGGGCACCGTGGCCATTGTGGTACTGTGATCCAAAGGGTGCCGCCTGCAAGGATTGAGAGCAGGAGGGCAGCCCAGGCGGCGGTGGTGACGGTCGGCGGCAAGAGAGAGGAAGGGTGACCGTGGTCGTAGTCGAGGAGATGGACGAGGATGTCGAGTAGGACGAGGAGGAGCGGTTATGAGGAAGGCTGAAGGGGGGAGGGGGGAGGGGCTTCGTCAAGGAATTGCCCAAGAAGGAACAGTGAGTGATGTGATACGATATGATGTGACCTTGAGACGATTTGATCACGCCTTTTTCACCTTGATCAGAGAGCAGAGATATGGAGTAGAGGGTAGATCGGAAATTAAGAAAGGAATAGAACGAAGGGGAGGGGGGGCGGCGGCGGCGGCGGAGGAGAGAGAAGGTTGGAAATGGACGAGTCTTTAGCCTTCTTGGGATCTGAATTTGGCACGACAGCCCCCCCCCCTCCCCCCCTTCAGAAACCACCCCGATCCGTCCACCGCAAGCAGCGCCTTAGCCCAGAAGGCCAGGGCCAGGGCCAGCCCAGGGCAAGCCCAGGCCCTGTCCAGGCCCTGTCCAGCCTATTTTCCAGGGCCAATCACAACGACGCAATCACAGCCAGGCCAATCAGGTCGGGCCCAGCTAGACCTCAAGGCAGGGCAAGGCAGGGCAAGGCAGGGCAACTGCTCCCCTGGCTGGCTGCCTGGCTAGCCTGGCTGAATAGCGTGGATGGCTACTGCAACCCCCTGTAGCGCCACTAGCGAGGAACCATCTACAGAAGGGTAAGAAAGTATTTACTTACCCACCTGGACCAGCGCAGCCACTATGGAACACGTGACGTCATGCCAGGGGCTGTCTTAGCAGTGCCTGCGCTGGAAAATAGCCAAGAGCCACCCCCACTGCCAGTTACACCGCACTGAAGGAACGGCTAGAGACCACCCGCTGCCCGCTACGGCACCACCATGATAGCACTGTAGCATGCATAGTGCTTCAGTGCTGTTGATGTCCGTTCATGACAACTTCAGCTCGAACTCGCACCGATAATCCCCCATCCCCCACACCACTCCTCACACGAGACCACTCGCTGGCAGCCTCACCCAGAAATGTTCATCTCGACATGTCCATCAAGCCGCTCCCAGGGGATGTCGTGGCGCAGATCAGGTCCTCCGTCGTCATCGCCTCGCTCAACGGCGTCGTTACTGGCCTCATCAAGAACTCGCTCGATGCCGAGGCCACCAGGATGAGCGTGACCGTCGACTATGCGAGGGGTAGCTGTTCTGTCGAGGACAACGGCACCGGCATCCCTCCGTCCGAGTTCAAGGAAGAGGGGGGCCTGGGTCAGATATACTGTACGTGCTGTGTGCAGTAGCGGCATCGCTCACCCCGTCTCTGCCGCGCTCTGCCACGATGACACGACTGACGATGTCCTGCATATTATATATATATATATATATAAAGATACTTCCAAGTTTCCACCACGCGCAGATATCCATGGAAGACATGGCGTGTTCCTGGCCTCCGCAGCCTCACTGTCGCTCCTTTCCATCACGTCTCACCACGGGGATTTTCACTCTCACAATTCCGTGGCCATCCACAATTCCAAGGTGCTGACGAGACATATGCCGTGCCTCCCCGAGCAGAGGCTTGTCACCTTTCCCCACGGCACGAGGGTTGTCGTGAGAGACTTGTTCGGATCTATGCCCGTCCGCGTCAAACACCGTGCTATGCAGGCCGAGAAGTCGGCTTTCTTCAGCAGGGATTGGGACCGCCTCCTGCTGGACGTGGTAGCCCTCTTGATCGCCTGGCCCGGCGCGGTGTCCCTCTCTATCCGCGAGGCTTCTGGCCGCCAGAAACTCACCCTGAGCACTGGCTCTGGGCCCGACCAATGGGCCAGTGACAGCTGCCGGCTCCTTTACCAGGCATCCTTGTGGGATAGCCTAGATGTAAGTGATTGGGTTGCCATCGGGGCCTCTGCCCCAAAGCTGGAGATCACCTGCCACGTGTGCCTCCAGCCAGTGGCCACTAAGCGTATGCAGTTCATCAGCCTCGGCATCGAACCACTGTCAAACGAGAGCCGGTGCAACGTCCTATACGAAGAGGTAAACAGGGTCTTTGCCGACTCCAGTTTTGGTGCCGTCGAGGACAGTGACTCTGAGGAAGGCTCGAGGAAGAACGGCAGGGAGGATTTCACAAACAGGGATCTCAAGGTCCGGAAAGGTGTTGAAAGGTGGCCCATGTTTGTCTTGAAGATATCTCCCTCCGCTTCGCAGCCGGCTGGGGCCCTAGCCTTGGACGACCTTCTCGACGATCGACGCCCAGACTTGACCCTCGTGACCGACCTCCTGAGGGCCATGTTCTATGAGTTCCTCAAGAAAAATCACTGCCGGCCTAGAAAAATAGTCTTGTCTACAAGATCCACATCACGCCGTCAGAAAACTGGTAGCGCTTCACCTCACCCGAACAACACTGTCACAGGTCCACCAAGAGAACAAGAGGTTGTCAGAGGCCCTACTGTGACAGCGCCTCTTGAGCCTGCTCGGAAGATGCCGCGTCTCGAAGCGGGAGATAGAGGATCAGAGTCCCCATTCGGCGCATGGTCGAAGGCGAAATCAGGACAGCCTCTGCCGACTTACAAACAGTCAGCCCCTTCTCGCTCACGCACTCAGTCTGCCTCTACTACTCCCTCTCAACGGAGTCGGAACACCACACCATGCCACAACTCCACCAGCCGGTCGAGACCTTCCAGCCCCGAACCGCCGTCCCGCCCCTCACTCTACGATGCCAGCGGAAGACTCACACGACAACCCTTTGACGACATTAATCCTCGCGAGCTGGTGCGGAAGAAAGTGGCTAGGGCGCCAGAGCCAGAGCCGGGGCATACCCTGCAGCCTGAGATATGCGACAAGCCGTCACCCTCTACAGACCGTCCCGCAGCAGATGAGACCTTTGAATGGGTCAATCCGGTGACCAAGATGGCCACCACCATCAACGCCCGGACTGGCTTTGAAACGGCACCGAGGCTCTTGACGCAGAATAAAGGATCTGACAAAGAGAAGCCCACCCGAATGAGCCTTGGCATGACAGAGGAGGCATCTGACAGCCGAGATACAGCACCTTGGGTCAGAGACCTCGTCAACAGATGGAAGAACCCCGTCTTTGAGCCCGCTGAGGCCCCTATACCAAAACTGCCTGACGTGGCACAGGCGCTTCAAATCGAACTCAAGCCAGGTGACCACCACTGCCACCAGGCCCAGGCATCTTTTCATGTTGGCACACCTCACGAGACGGCTGCCATGGGCCTCTCGGGACGCCTATCGAAGGATACCTTGAGAAAGGCACAGCTCATCGCCCAGGTTGACAAGAAGTTCATCCTTGCAAAGGTGTCGCTCACACATGTCAAGGGAGACAAGACCTCAAGCATAGATCCGCCTGACGCATCCTCAGTCCTGGTGCTCATCGACCAACACGCCGCAGATGAACGCTGCCGCATGGAAGCGCTCATGCAGAACTACTTTACGTCTGCCACAGGCGATGACAACGAGCAGTACTGGAGAGCCGCGACCGAGGCCCTGCCAAAGCCTGTGCATTTTGAGCTTTCTCGCTACGATAAAGATCTTCTTGGCCGGTTCCGGGACTACTTTGCTTACTGGGGCATCCACTACGATGTTGAAAATCCTATGCCCAGCAGCCGTACGAGCACGGGCCAGTCAAAAACAAAGTCTACCGGCAGCAAATTCAAGATCAACGTGCAGAGTCTACCCCCTGCCATCCTGGAGAGATGCAGGACGGAGCCCAGGCTGCTGGCTGAGCTGATCAGGAAAGAGGCCTGGAGGCTGAACGACGAGGATGGATCTGTCCCACAGCTAAAGCCGAGGCCAGTCTCGGAGAAAGGGCATGATGGCGACGCGCCGGTCTGGGTATCGCTCTTCCACGGTTGTCCGCAGGGCATCGTAGAGCTGATCAATTCCCGGTCTTGCAGGAGTAAGTCAGCTGCCCCTTTCTTGTCTCTCTACTACTACTACTACTAGTAGTAGTAGTAGTAGTAGTCCTCCGACCCCAAAACATGCACACTAGAGACTGACGACCGCCCATCACCGCCCGCCCAGGCGCCATCATGTTCAACGACCCTCTCACCTCAGACCAGTGCTCCGAGCTGCTGGAAGGCCTTGTACGCTGTGCCTTTCCGTTCCAGTGCGCGCATGGACGGCCGTCGATGGTGCCGCTTGTAGATCTGGGTGCTAGTGGTGGCCCGGCGAGCCTGGGCAGCAGTGTGGGTAGCGACAAGATACAGGAAGATGGTGATAGAGAGAGTTTCGGACGGGCTTTGCAGGCGTGGAAGGAGAAGAGACGTTGATTATTTGCTTGGCATGCATACATAGCGTAGGAGCTTTGGGCATGCCGGGGTCTTTGTTTAAATGAAATTGTTGGCTTTGGACCTGCCAAGTTACCCCCATATGTGCATGTAGAATCTGCAAAGGGGCTGGATGGGCTTACGGGCTATTTGGTTTTTTTTTTTTTTTTTTTTTTTTTTTTTTTTTTTTTTTTTTTTTTTTTTTTTCATAAAACGGTCATAAATTTCACGATATCAACTTTCGATCAAGCAGTGACTACTGACCATCACATGCCAAATCTCCTAAGCAACTCGCGTCACCTGTTGCCGGCCTTCTCAGTATGCAGCCCACTGAACCAGGGCAATTTCACTTCCCCGATGGTCTTTACCTTTTTGTGCAACGGATTCTTGTCTTGGGCCGCCTGCTGTATGTCGCGGTCATAGCGGTACTCCTCAAACTTCCACCAGACCGCCCAGCCTACCAGGGTGACGATGGTCAGGGGCACCGTCACGGCCCAGTAGATCCAGAAATCTGGGGAGATTGAAGAGGAAGAGCTGGTGGTGCCGCCGCCGCTGCCGCCGCCGCCATCATCATCTGTCTTCCAGTTGAACATGCCCATGCTGAAGAGCGTCTGCAAGAATGATGAGCATAGGATTCAAGGAGCTGTAATATAGCCAGCGGGACGGGGAGTGGTCAGATGGGATGCATGATTGAGGGATTGCCTACGGCGACAAATGTACCTGGCAGGTACGCAGCTGTAATCAGGGCTATGATCTTCATGCTGGTGCTGTCCTTTCCTGCGGAGACTGCCAGCCGAGCGCTTGTCTGGCCATCATCCTGGGCGATAGATGTGTATAACTAGTATTTGATGAGTGACTGTACTGGACTTTCCCTCTTTCTTTTTTTCTTTCTATTTTCTTTATTCTCTCCCTCTCAAAAGTACTCACAATATTGAGCTGCAGATGCATTCGTGCTTCGGAGGTCTCTGTTATTTCCAGGCAGGCCTCGCTGAAAGCCTTTAGGTACTCCAGAGGTTCCTGGAACAGGGCCCCGTCCACCCCTCGACATTTCTGCAACCTTTTGCTCTTCTCCAGCAGCGTGAGCAGGAGGTCAACGCACCCAATGTCCCACTGTGGCGAACGTTTGGTAAATATAATCCGCGTGGAAACGTCGTTGAGCGCTGACATTAAGCTCTTGGCGTGCTCCCTGTTCATTTGGCCATCAACAAAGAGTTTCGACCCAGCCACGCGGTTTTCAGGGTAGAGCCTCTGCGATCGCCCAGCTTTCGTCACCCCGATGCTGGCCTCGATCTCAACCACCTGGCTGCTAAGGGAGCCCATCACGTAAGACCGCACGCGCTGGACATGTGTCGCCAAGGCCAGGCAGGGCAGCAGGAAGGGATGGCAGAGCAGGTGCTGGGACGCCTGGAGCTGGCTGACGAAGGCGTCGAGTGCGGGCGGCCTATGGGCTGGCCTGTCGAATATGTCGATGTCGAACGCAGAGCCGAGGCTGAGAGCTGTTGTTATGCCGGTCTCGAAGTCGTGGTTGACAGCGAGCCCGCCAATGGAGCATTCCCACTTCTGGGGTGTCCGGAGGGCCAAGCCTGTGGCAGTGAGAAGAAATCAGCTCAGACACACATAAAAGCCCTAGATAGTATGAACGCACCCAGCCTCGTGCAGCTGTCAGGCGTACTACCCTCTGGATACGTGCTGCACGAGTACAGCCCAGACGGGTGCTGAAACGTCGTGAACGTGTATGGTGGGAGTTGAAGAGCCTCCAGTACCTTGGCAGAGGTCAACTCTACCGGCACGGCTCTTGCGAACCTGCCCTCGGGTTGCGCAAAGAGCACCCTGATACCGCCTTCGACGCGCTTATCCTTTGCGGCATGGTGATTGCTGCTGTCGGATAAGTTACCCTTCCTCCACGCCCAATCCTTGACTTCTGATGCCCCCAGAGGATGGACTGTAGTCGTGTAGGTGGCATGACCCGAATCCTGGTGCACATTCTCTCAAGTCAGCTTGGTATTACCCGGCACAGATAAAGCGACAAGCAAGGACTGTACTTGACGCACGTCAACGTATTTCCAGGTTTCGAGGCACGCGAAATGGCCGCTCTGGTCACCACGGAGGTTCTGCAGAAGTGGGGCCTCGAGAATGGCCCCAAGCATCGTTGGTGACAGTCCTGGCTCAGTCGGTGCAGGAATCGCAGGCCGCCGCATTCGAGACTTGAGATGAGTATTGAGAGAGGGGAGAAGTGAGACCAAGAACGGCCGTCAGCTGCAGGTGGCTGTCCAATGATAAGACGCCTCTGCAGCTAGCCACCCTGTGCGTTAATGCCTTGCCATTCAGTGGTCATTTCCTGCGCTGCTCCTCCAAAAGCCGACGACCATGCACATTTCGCCTTGGGTCTAGGCGTGAGTGTACTCAAATGGACGGATTCGGCACACATGGTCGAGTCATCGGAGGATATATCATTTGAGGAGGAAGGGGAGATTGGAGCTGCGCGGATAGAGACCACGAGAAATGCTATCCAGGCCCAGAGAGACATTTTCGAAAATCATGAGTGAGAGCTACGGTGTCACTGGCTCGAGTGTGCCTGGTAGGCACCTGCCTTCTCTATTGTAGATAGATACTTACTTACCTAGCTTCAGAGCCTAGCCTGGCGGGCCTTGGGTCCTTCCTTCCTTCCTACTGTAATGCAGCTTCCCAACAGAGCCCCTTCCCATCATACCATCAGAGTAGTTGCAGCAAGAGAGGGAAGTCACGCCTTGATTAAGTAACTAAGAAGAGGATACTACAATACATTGGAGAGCAGGCATATACCGTACGCTTCAGGGTTAGGGCTCTACTGCGCATATCACGATAGGCCCCACTGCTTTGGATCAGCCCCCCCCCCCCTGTTCAGCCACTGCGGCGGGAGCTTGTACGTAGGCAGGTCAACAGTGCGTTGGTTGACGGCCACTGAGCTTCGTCATTACATCAAATGTCTTGACCTGGATGTTCACCCGACCCAGACCTCCACCACTCGGATAATGTGAATTGGGATTCTAAGGCTGCCTGCTGACTGATTGAGAAGGCTTGTTGACAATGGCTCTTTCTGTACGTGCACTCCTCCCCTCCTACAATACCCTGCTGCCACCGCACGGCGCATACTAACCAGCCTACCGGGTCCTCGCAGTGGAAGTCCTTCGATTTCTTCGACGTCAGCCAGGTCAAGCTGCCCGACGATGCCGAGACACGCTCCTTCTTCGAGGGCAACGAGATCGCCAGCGTCTGCTCCGGCTCCGACAGCCTCTTCCTCGGCGGCACCGACGGATATGTGCGCATCGTGGGCCCGAGCTGGAAGATCATGCGCAGCTTCCCGGCGCACGAGGACGTCCGGATATCACACATGCGCCAGGTCGAAGGGACGAGCCTGCTGGTCACCGTCGCCGAGGACCTGAGCAGCGAGCCCGTGCTCAAGGTCTGGGCCCTGGACAAGCCGGTCAAGAAGACGGGCATCCCGACCTGCCTCAGCACCCTGACCATCAACAACGCGAGGAAGCAGTTCCCCATCTCCGCCTTCGCGGCCTCGGAGGACCTGTCGCAGATTGCTGTTGGCTTCGCCAATGGCGCTGTCACCGTCATCAGGGGCGACCTGATCAACGACCGCGGCGCCAAGCAGAGGATCGTCTACGAGTCAGAGGAGCCCATCACCGGTGTCGAGCTGCGGGTGGACGAGAAGCTCACGACCCTCTTTGTCTCGACCGTGTCTAGGATACTCAAGTTGACAATACTGGGCAAGGGCCAGGGCCAGCCGCCGAAAACAGTCGAGGACCAGGGCTGTGGTGTTGGGTGCATGACGGTCGACGGGTCCACGGGAGACATTGTCGTTGCGAGGGATGATGCCATCTACTACTACACACTGGAGGGTCGGGGCCCACCGCGCGCATACGAGGCCCCCAAGGAGCTGGTTGCTGTGTATAACAACTATGTTGCCATCGTGTCACCGCCGGCGTCGACACGGTCGCAGGATCCTGACATGATACGGCGCCGCTTCGGGGGCAGTGCTGCAGATGCCATCTTCAATGCATCGTCGTTCCTCTTGCTCGAGCCCGACCTCAAGGTGGTGGCGCACACCGAGACCCTCATCTCCAAGGTCCTGGCCATCTTTGAGCTCTGGGGTGACTTGTACACCTTGACGCAGGATGGCAAGATACACAGATACCACGAGAAGACCCTTCAGCAGAGACTGGATATGCTGTACCAGAGGAACCTCTACCCGTTCGCGATATCCCTGGCACAGACAGCCGGCCTGGATGCACAACAGCAGAACGCCATCTTCCGGAGATACGGTGACCACCTGTACCAGAAAGGAGAATACGACCAGGCCATGGTCCAATACATCAAAGCAATCGACAACACAGAACCATCACAAGTGATACGAAAGTTTCTCGACACGCAGAGGATACACAACCTCATCGAGTACCTGGAGCAGTTGCACGAGCATGAAAAGGCCACGTCAGATCACACGACCTTGCTGTTGAACTGCTATGCCAAGCTGAAGGACATCGACAAGCTGGAGAAGTTCATCAAGCAGCCTGGCGATCTCAAGTTCGACCTGGACACGGCCATCTCCATGTGCAGGCAGGGAGGCTATTTTGAGCAGGCAGCATACCTCGCCAAGAAGCATGGTGAGAACGACATGGTGGTGGACATCCTTATTGAGGACCTGAGGAGTTACGACGAGGCGCTCAACTTCATATGGCGCCTTGATCCCCAGACGGTGAGACCCCAATAGAACCCCAGACTTGATGTGCTGGTGGAGACTCTGTGACTGAACTGACATGCGATCCTCTAGGCCTACCCATGTCTCATGAAATATGCCAGAGTCCTCATCGAGCACTGTCCCAAGGATGCGGCCCAGATGTTCATCGACTATTACACCGGCAACTACCGACCCAGAATACGCCGCATCGCTACCAACGATTCAGTGACACCCTCTTCGGTCGGTGGGGGCTTTGCCGCCGGCGCAGCAAGCGCTGTCCAGAACCTCTCCAATCTTCTCCCCCTCCCCTATATGAGCAGCTCGGCTATTGCTTCACCTCCTACGCAGGGAAACCTGCCACCTACTGTCAGCGAGGGTTCAGTCCTCATCGACGCCGACGATGCGCCCCCTCCCAAATACACGCCCCCACCGCCCCGGACGGCGTTTTCATCGTTTATAGATCACCCTGACGAGTTCATCATCTTCCTTGAAGCCTGTCTCCAAGAGGACAGCATCTCGGAAGCTGACAAGACCGACCTTTACACGACCCTGTTTGAAATGTACCTGCACAAATTCAGGGAGACGAAGAGCGAGACTGGCCGGGAGGAGTGGGAGCAGAAGGCCAAGAAGCTCATCGAGGGCCGAGGGGCGCCAATAGAAAACTCCAATGTCCTCCTACTCTCCCACCTCTCTGACTACCATGACGGAACGACTCTTGTCAAGGAGCAGGCCGGTCTGCTGTCTGACATCTTCCGCTCCTACACCTCGGCCAAAGACACCCGTGGGGCCATGAAGGCACTGCGCAAATATGGTGCTCGAGAGCCATCTCTGTACCCGGCTGCCCTAGCTTATCTTACATCGGACACGCGTGTGCTCGACGAGGCGGGTCTTGACGAGCTGGCCGCTGTCCTCAACAAGATCGACGAAGACGGCCTGATGGCGCCGCTGCAGGTGGTCCAGCTGCTCTCCAAGAACACCGTCGCGACCATGGGCATGATCAAGCCGTACCTGCACAAGACGGTCGAGAATGAACGAAAAGAGATTGCCTCGAAACGGAACCGTGTCGCCGGGTTCCGGTCAGAAACCGAACAGCGGCGTGCCGAGATCGCAAGCCTGGGCTCGAACCCCACTGTGTTCCAGGGCACACGGTGTCTGGTTTGCACACAGATGCTGGACCTGCCGGCCGTGCACTTCTTGTGCAAGCACAGTTTCCATCAGCGGTGCCTGCGGGGTGGAGACGGTGTCAACGGCGAGTGTCCGCTTTGCGCGCAGAACAACCAGACCATCAGGGCCATCAAGAGGGGCCAGGAGGAGAATGCGGATCGCCACGAACTGTTCAAAGACGAGCTGGAGAGGAGCG
Organism: Cryphonectria radicalis; assembly: GCA_014849355.1. NCBI lineage: Eukaryota > Fungi > Ascomycota > Sordariomycetes > Diaporthales > Cryphonectriaceae > Cryphonectria > Cryphonectria radicalis. Next base: position 78,658 of record JACWQW010000120.1, on the reverse strand, counting down.
ACGATCGGTTTGCGACGGTCGCCGAGTGGTATGGTAGAGGCGTCATGGGCATCCCGCAGAATTTGGAATCATGAGCCTGCGCCTTAACAAAGAGTTATCTCTGCCTGTATCGATTGGGTATCATGATATATATATTCTTTCATCTGTCTAATGAAGATATTGGCGCGACAAGAACCTCGTGCCTAGAACGAAATCCTTTGCAGGATTGCTCCTGATTATTTCCCATTGCTGATGCCGAAGAGATGATTAAACCAATTACCAACAGCTTCCGATGCGGCCTTGTTCCTGAACTGCAAGATCTGTCGCCAGTCGGCTATGGTGTCGAGGTTCTGGCCCTCGAGTGGTTTCCCGTCGAAACCCGAGATTTCGGCGTGCTGGACCTGGCCGTGCCTTGCCGTGATGGTTGCGCGAAACTTGTGTGAAACGTGAGCAGATCGTGTGGATTAGATATAGAAAGAATAAGGATCAGCTGCAAAAGCTTCTGTTTTACTTACATCGCTTGGCACGCCTGGGGGGAGGGGTGGGCGCTCTCGAGGGTCTTCCTCGGAAGGATGGGTTGAGAAGGTGAAGAGGGGTGTCTGGTTGTAGATCCACTCTCGAGACTGCACGACATAACCACCACCATCATCATCAGGTCAGTAATCAGTCAAGTCGACATAGTCAAAAAACGCCATGGACAGCCACCAAATGAGGGGTGAGGGTGAAGGGGGGGGGGGGGAGAGACTGGGTAAACATCTCACCGTGAGTTCCTCATAACCCTTCTGGATCTTCTCATCTACAAAGTCAGGCGCATTCTTTCCCTCGCCCATCACAGCCTGCAGGTCCGGCGGTCCATACATGGCCCTAAACTCCCCCATCACGGCCTCCATAAACTTCTCACTCCCGATGCCAACATTGCGGATCCGACTGCGCACGCTCTCCACCCCTCTGGCCTTCATGTACCCTTCAGCCGGCGACCTCAGCAGCCTGCCGATGTCGCGCAGGTTCGGCGATGACAGGAGGCATGTCCCGTGGTGCAGGGATCTCAGCCGCGTGAGCTTGTACGCCGATCCAGAGATCTTGAAAGTCCCTACTTCACCGCCATCGCCACCGCCACCGTCCACGACGATGTCGTGCCGCGCGTTCACCTTGGCCGTGGGCACGCCGAGCCGGTGTAGGGCGCGGACTACCATCTCGGCGTGTCGGTCGCGGTCGAACAGAGCGGGCGGGCAGATGACGCTGTAGTTGACATTGCCACGATCGTGGAACACGGCGCCGCCGCCGGAACGGCGCCTCACCAGTGCCACATTTGTCGTCGTTGCCCCACTGCCCTCACTATCATCATGACCATCCTCCCGTCTCCATCTTCCTCCTTCGGTCAAGCCCGTAGCATCACCTACAGCAGCCCGACAGGAGCGCAACAGGCCCAGGTTGACCTCGAGCCAGGGGTTCTGATTCCGACCAATCACCACACAGGGGTCATTGGCGTAGAGAAACAGCACCGTGGAATCAGGGTGCGAGGTCTGTAGGAGGAAGTGCTCAGCTGAGAGGTTGAGATAAGGATCGTGGGTGCGCGAGGTGTAGACTTGTACCCTCGAGGAGGCGTGGGCGGCCTGGGCATGCCATGATGCTGCTGGCACCGTCGTCGCTGTGGTGTAGGAGGAGAAGGACGATGATGAATACTTGCTGTTGTGGTGGTGAGAGGGTTGGCGCCATTGAGGGCGCGTTGAGGGGTTCTTAAAGGGTCTTGTTCGCCATTGTATGCGGCGCAAGGTGGCCATGAGACCCGGTGGTGTGTGTAAGGTGTGGATGAAGAGAAGGTGGGTTGAGAGGTGTGGTTTGGATATGTTGAATGGTGATGATGATGCGGTTTTGGAGTTTTGCTCTGATGACTATTGCAGACCCTGGGGTAGGCACAAATACCGTGCATCTCTTATTCATGCAGACCTGGTCAGAGGAGATATTAGTGAGCACCACTACCGCCACCACTCCTTCAATTTCAGGACAGACAACTTTGTTCTTCCGTGGCGGTGAATCTCAAGCCATTGCATATGGGCGCAGTGGTGTTATGAGTGAAAAGAGAGGTCATTCTAATTGTAGTACGTATCAAGGTAGCGGGTTCTTAGCATGCTGTCCGAATCTCATTGTCCTATTTAGAGTGCTCATAACTCTTTTATTATGGCCAAGTAAACAGGGACGAGTTATTCGACCTCGCACCGTGGCTGGAGGTGTTGCTATCGCACCGATGCACTCAGATATGAACTGGCCTCGACGGAGAAATCATTCAACATGAGCATGATGAAATGCCTACCCGGAACCTTATCAAAAGCTAGGACTAGCTATTTCTGCTGTCGAAGCTACTCAACAATCAGTCTCGTCGCTAAATACCCAGTTGGCTTGCTTCTTTGGCTTTTTGCCCTTCTTCTTGGGGGGGTTGACGAAATCGAAGTTCCAAGTTGCTCCAGGAGATGGCACGAAAGCAGGCTCCTGTACCTCTACAGGTTCTTCCAAATGGGGTGGAATATCATCAGCAGCGAGGTCTTCAATCTTGCTGGTGAAATCTTCGATCTCGGAGTTCTCCTTGAAATCTTCCGAATCGGTCGCGACTTGGTTATCCGCTGGAGCTGTTAGCTACCACATGCTTAGTTGACATGCTGTTCCACGTACCAAGTGAATCCACGCCGACGAAGCCCTTGCACGTCTCGGCTCCCTTGCTCAAGACGTCGAGTTGCCGCGCAAGCTGTTCTCTCTGAGCCTGGCTCTCCTCCGATTCGCCTGCAATGAGACTGACAAGATCGGGTGCCATCTTGTAAACCCCAGTTGGGGACAATACATCACCCAGAACAGACACAAGACAGACCTCAATAACCTCGACAGCAACATCGTCGACGAACCGCTTCATAGCAACCTGGAAACCGAGAGTGGATCAGCTCAGTGTAATAGGGTCCAGGACATGGAATGTGCATACCTTGTAATATGCCTCCATGTAATCTAGAGCTTCCGAAGCTGCGAATCGGTTCATGTCCGGCTCGGTAGTGCCTTTTACCAGAGCATTGACCAAGTCCGAAAGATTCACTGTGGGTGGTCGAATAAAGTCTCCCGCTAGAGTGGAGACGCCGAAGAAGCTCTTCACGATCGAGGCACATTCGGCTCTCTTCCGGGCGGCTCGAATCCCCTGAGCAGTTTCGGTGAAGTAGTGATTGTAGGTGATGGGGTGGATGGTCTGATGGGATTTCAGAACCTCAGCAGTCTTGGCCTTGAGGGCTGTCAAGACCTTGTCCATGGCCGGCTCAAAGATCTTCTGGATGAGGGCGGTCGACGTTCCGGGATCGGCAACATGTGCGACCACATGTTTGAGGAACGTCTTGCACGCCTTCCAGACCCGATAAACGTGACTGACGACAAGACCCTCCCACGGACCAGCTTGATCGCGGAACAAGTCTGCTATGATCATGGGATCAAACAGTCCAGGCAATTCGCGACCTCTAGACCTGCGCATCTTTGCCTCTATCCGATCTATAAACTCATCTCGCGTGACGGAGATGCTGTTCGGCGGAGAAGCCTTTTTTGACTCGGAGCTGGCAATGATGTGATGGCGGTGACCACGTGTAAAGAGTTCCTTGGCGAATCTTGAGTTGAGATTCTGCACAACGGCGCGGATTCGTTGTTGGTAGCCGCGTTCGGATTCAGCATCCTCAAAGAATGGATCGGTGCAGTTGGCATCCACTGCGCTCCTGACAAGCCGCTGAAAGGCCTCGCTGGCTCCAAGCAGGTAGATCTGTTGTTCTGCCAAGGTGGCTCGGGGCTGACCAAGCTTTTTCAGTCTGTCCCAACAGGCAGCGCGCTTCGACTCGATCTCCTGTACCAGGCTGGGAAGCTCCGACGTGATATGCGCAAGGAGAACCTTACTAAGGCGGTAGCGTAGCTGGTCAATCCCGAGAATTGCGCTGGGGAGGTTCTGCCAGACCCCCTGGCCGAAGAATGTGGTCTCTGAGGCATCGCGCTGGGCGAGCGACCCCTTGCTGGTCTCTGAGTCCATGTTTTTCAGCACATGCCAGCCGAGGCGAAACTCGACCTCCTGGTTCTGAGCCAGAGACATGTAGATGGCCTCACTTTGTGACCCGGGAAACAGAGTGTCGGGCTTTGTAATGACACCCAGCGTACGGCTGCCGGCTGGGTCGGCCGAACGGGCCAGCTTAAGGACGACCTGGTTCGCAAAGTCATTCTTGGCCGAGACCACAGCAAGGATTATGCTTCGAGGCTGCTTCATATACGAGTCGACGACATCCTGGATCAGGTCGACATCGGAAGCTGTCTGATGCTTCGTCTGCGAATGGATGAGGCCAGGGAGGTCCACGATGGTAAGGTGAGGACGATCGGGACCCGAGATCTCAACACGAAGAAGGTCTTTGGAGAAGGCCTTGCCGTGCGTCGATATGCCCATGGCATCTTTGGCGTCCTCGATCAGCGATGCGAAGCTATCGGTACCCTTGAGGTCCCTGTGGAAGCCAGCAAGACTTTCCTTCTCCGGGCTGCTTCGAGAGTGATGGGGAACGATGGAGACGCTGACATCAACTTGGGAAGCCCGGCGCAGGACAAGCTCCGTGGGGAAGCGTGTACAAAGGTTGCTCTTGACGGGGAAGGAGACCCCAGAGATCGCTTCTAGCACCGAGCTCTTGCCCGACGACTGGTCACCACACACAATGATCTGGGGGAGCGAGACGAAGTGGTTGATTCCTTGAGAGCGAAGGCTGTCGATTGAGTCCATCAGATCCAGCCGGCCCTCGGAGCAGAGGCCATTCAAGGCCGATGACTGAATATTGGTAAGCAGCATGTTGTATTACGTGAATGCCCTTTGGCGATGGAACAAAACTATGATATTTGCGTAGGTCTCCAAGAGAGGATCGAACCCTTTGCTCTTTTGTTGGGTCGAAAAATGCACGTTGGTATACAAACGCAGCCTGTTGTTATTGGATCCAGATATGCAATGCAACATCACGTGATTATCTCGAGATTTGGTCAGCCATACACCTGCTGAAGCGATGAGGGGACCGTGGAAGGGTCCTAAAAATGTGACAGTCACAATTTGCGGAAGCGGTAAGCGGGTGAGTTGAGGTTTGGAAAGCGTATGCGATCTTAAGAAATGATGATCTCACAGCCTTTCCGAGGGCGCAGTGTCTTGGGTGAATTACGTTCAAGCAGTTTAAGCAAAGGCCCAAGTCGTGATCGATCTCGAGATTCCACGATTTGAAAAAGATACTCAACATGAGTCTGGACTCTAAACTTATTTTGAATGTGTAGAAATGTTGTGAACCACCAGTACCTTCATTGGTTTTCTTAGTGTTATACCTGAATTCGTGTCTTAGAATTACTTGCTACCTATCTTGATAGTTATTCAGCCCATGATGTCTTGAGCTATATTCTTTTGAAGAGTCATTTACCCCAGCAGGAGTAGGTCATCTGAGAATCCATCGCGAAGAAAATCGTGTACTTTTTTAATTATGGATATGATGACCGTCGAATCAAGTGGCTTGCGGCTCCTGTAGGCTGTAATCAAGTTCATTTGCAGTCGAGATGTTGGCCTTTACACAGACAATTTCGCTCCAGGCAGAACACAATAACCTAGCAAGCATACTCTTTGTTTCGGACCTATCTCTATACAAGCAGGATAGTTGACTCCTGGACTTCATCAAACGCTAAACCCTCCCCATACATGACACCTCGTATATAAGCATCCCCAACCAGGCGATACCTCTGATCCGTCTTGTCGCCCGTCAACCCCTCCTCGGCCGGCCTGAGCAGATAAGGCACAGCACCACCACGCAGTACGAATACCTTGTCTCCTGGTGCACAGGTGGACGACACCAAGCCAAAGAGGCCCCTTTCGGTGGTGCAGAACCGTCGTTGGAGACCAATCTCGTTGAGGGCGTCGTTGACGAAGTCTTTCAGGGGCATGGACTCATCCTTTGGGTGAAAGCCACCGCGTAGCTGGTCGATGCGGTCATCCGACACCTCGATTTCGAAGCTCTTGGAGACAAACTGTACGAATCCCAGTCGCCTAGAGTGGTAAATATCGTTGGTCCAAAAGTCACTGCCGGCCTGGCAGCAAGTCTCGAGGAACTCTTGGACACCACTCCCAGTCTCCTTGGGAATGTTTTCCACCGCAAATTCCATTCCAGCTCTTGCCCAGAGCATGATCATGTCGAGCGACCCTTCTCGGAAGGACTCGGCTGGGATGGTGATGTCGTGGGTTTGTTGTAGCCAAGAAACGAGTTCTCCAACTTGGGCGGTCGGGGTACAGTGTTGGATTGTGTCGATGATCGTTCCGCAGACTCGTAGCATGGGTCCCTCCAGGTTGTGTGGATCTTGCACAACCTCGATCGTAGTACCTAGAGTATTGTCTTCCCCACCGGCGGTGAAGTCTTGGGTATCTATGGGCGAGTACTCATGCGGACTGGTAGTCGAGGATCCAACCGCAGGCGCCCAATTCTGTGAGTTTGTGTTAGCGACTGCCTCTGCATACAGTTTTTGTATTAGGTTCTGATGTCCTACCGGAACCCAACTTGGTAATTTTTCACTGTGTCTCGTGTTACAGGCTTGACATAGCAGCTTCGCGCCATGTCCAAGCTCTATGAGCCGCTGCGCCAGGCGAGTGAAAACAGTCTCAAGTGGAGATGTGTAATCGACCAGACTGTAGAATTCATCAGCATCACTCGCCAGACCGAGAAGCCCAAAGACCATGTCTCGGATTTCTGTAGCGGAGAATCTGCGGTAGGTCGACAGCAGATCGATGAGAAGGCTGCGCTGGCTAGAAGTTTTCATCTTCTCCCGCTCGGTCAGCATCTTCTCAGCAGCTAAGTAGCCAGAGATGACTTCACGAGCAGCTTTGGGGTCGAAACATGGCTTTGGCAGATCTGATGATGCGGACAAGGTGACGATCCTCATGGGAACTGCCACCCCTTCTGGCGATAAATAGGCACCGTTGAGGTTCCGGCTATATCTCTTCATCGCCTTGATGCAGATCGTAATCGCTCGGGGGTCTATCATAGTCGTGCCGAGGTACCATTTGAGGTCCTTGGCCAACATCACCTCCTGTTGAATCCAAATCCTCTGAAAAAACGGTGAGGAGAACAGTTGTCTCCAGATCTGCCAGAGTGGGCTGGTCTCAGGGGGCAAGTTGTAGTCCTCCAGCGCGTATTCCGTGAAGAGCGAGGGTAATCTGTTTGTAGGTTCACCATCCGCATTCGGATCCTTCTCCTCCCCATCTTCAGTGCTTGTGTTGTCTCTGTCATGATGGCGGCTTCGTAGGTCAGCTTCCAGAGCTCTCGCAGCCGTGGCAATGGTGACGAGCAAATCCCGGAGCTCATCAGTCTTGTCGAATATCGGCAATACTTGTCCCCAGACCGACTCCGCTTGGTGATAAATACGGCCCATCAGAGGTATTTGCGTTTTCTTCTCGAATAAATCAGCCTGGTTGATGCAGATTGCATCAACCCAGATTTTGATGCCGATTTGCGGATGACGCATGGCCTGGAGGGCAGCCATCAGATTCCGAGTAACGAGAAAATCCTGGCCCTCGAGACGAATAGTCTCCAGGTCGGACGTGTCACCCCAGACATAAGATACTGCTCGATATCTCTGGAAAGGGTGCAAACTGGAACCAGAAGAGGTTGCGTTCCTGTCATCAGGGATATCGCACAGCGAGACGAAGACTTGACCGGTGTCTGGATTCCTTCCCATAGCCATCGACTCGACCGGCCTTGGATGGTCCGAAAACTCGGCGTGGTCGGCATTGAGATCGCATGGCAAGAACTGGCAGTCTATGCGTTCGTCTGCCACTCCGGGGTCGACGAGAAGCACCCGGATGGAGGTCGCGCTCGGAAGCGGCCTGTATTGGAAGGTTGGATTGAATGACATGTTGCGCGTGTTGTGTTGCCAACTCTAGGGCATAACACACTGACAGGACGCGGTAGAACAAGAGTGTTGATCATGCAAATGGAATGGAGGGGTCTCCGACTTGAAGAGTGCCATCGAATGTGCAGAGAGAAATATAAAGTATCCTAGGTAATATTATGGGCCTGTAAACGGGTCGGCTGAAGAGGAGTCTAGCCAAATAGGCCCTAGATGCCTCTCATCTGGAGTGTCGCATGACTGCATGCTCAAGAATCACATTGTGGTGGGTGGGGCTATACTCTGATAGCATATTGGCTGCTGCTTACGATGCTACCTAATCTAGAATAAGCATTGTACTGGTCGTGACTGGGCCTGCTTTAGGGCTATCAACCGATACACAGCCAATTGGCCAGCTCGCACATATCGGTTTGACGATGATTAGAAGTAGCCAGAGGCTGGCACAACGTTGGCTTGCGTCTGATGGTGTCTCTGATCTACCGGAGTTCGTCATGAACCGAATCTTGAATCAAACGAACCGAAGAAGACGGAAGCAGGTGGTGGCTCTCCTTCTGTATTCGCTTGCAAGCTTCTGGTTGTATTATCTGATTGACGAGAGTTACTGAAAGGACCACATTTCTCAAGAGAAGCTTATTTAGGTAGCCATCTGCAACACCTCGATGGCCAAAAGAACAGTGCATTAGGTTGCATTATCATGCTACGTACTTGCTTGATCGTGGATATGTTTGGTTGCTTTCTACGCTGTGACCCGTATTAATGATCCAGCCGTCTAAACCTCATTCATTCCTTCGCTAGTCAGTTCACAACGTCTCAAACCAACAGCATGGTAACACTGATGTGGCAGAGGGGCTGAGCTGAGGTTGGGTCCAACTCTACCCACTCAAGATTAATTGCATCCAGAAGGATGAAGAAGCATGCGTGGCAGTCAGCCCAAAAGAATACCACAGAACCTGAAGCAGATAAGCGTGGAACGAGCGAGATGTTAGTAAGCATAAGCAGATGGCACAAAAATCCGCCATATCCAGAGCAAGCCCCCTTTGCAACTCTGAACCTGCATGAGAGCAGTCATCTTCTTAGATGCACAACCACAATTTGCGCCACACTATGATGCTGATACCAATTCTTGCTCTCCTCGTGAGCGTGGTCCATGGAGAAAATGGGTCGAATTTCGAACCAGATGATTTCAGCGTCATCAGTGCGCTGATCGATATCGGATTCGATGTCTCAGGTATCCCGGAGATAAACACGTCAAACGACACGGCAGACTCGGGATTTCTGAAGTCGCGTTGCACGCCTGCTGTAGGAATATTCTGCTTCTGTTCCATTCTGCCTTAGAAAAAATTAAACAAAAAAAAAGTAGAAGGGGAAGAAGAAGAAGAAGAAGAAAGAAAGAAAAAAGTAATACTCTCCCCTGTTACGAGGTCACAGCTGACCATCCATTCATCTATATTAGTGTGCCACGTTACAACAGCGATATAGTGAGGATGCCGTGCACATGACGGGCGAGACACCCTACACAAATTTTACTGGAAGCTATTGGGCTACAAACCAGGCCGAAGTGAGGCCTCACTGCATCTTCAAGCCCTCAAGCCGGGAGGCCGTGCAGACCCTAGTGTTGCTCTCACGACACACGGGATGTCCCTTCGCCGTCAAGAGCGGCGGCCACGCTGCGTTTCCCGGCGCATCCAGCATCGAGGGCGGCATCACTGTTTCTCTGGAGAAGCTTGACCACCTGTCGCTGTCCGAGGACAAGAAGCTGGCTACAATAGGTGCGGGAAAGATCACCTACCAGCTCTACCAAGAGCTCGTCGAGCACGAGATCGCCGTCCTCGCAGGACGTGGCGCGACCATTGGTGTGGGCGGATTTACCCTCGGGGGCGGAATCTCCTTCTTCTCTAGCCGGCATGGGCTCGCCTGTGACAATGTCGCAAGCTACGAGGTGAGACAGAGCGCGCCCCGTATGCCGCCACCCTATCGTCTCCTTGAGAAACCCTGGGCTGATATCCTCTCTTTTCCCCGCAAGGTCGTCACCGCCAAAGGTGAAATCGTCACTGCGAGCCCAACCCAGCACCCAGATCTCTTCTGGGCCCTCCGCGGCGGCGGGAACAATTTCGGCATCGTCACGAGCTTCGAGGTCGAGACCATCGAGCTGCCCAGGAACGAGTTGTGGCAGAGGCACAAACTCTACTCGCACTGGTGGTCTTCTGCGGGTCTCATCGACGCGTTTGCGCATGCCGTGAGCGAGGCGGACGAGGACCCTGACGCGGGGCTGTGGGTTGCGTGGGTGAAATACAAGGGCATCAAACTTGCGTCCACGCAGCTGTGGCACGGCAGGTCGGACCCCAAGGAATCGGTGGTGTTTGAGAAGTTCAACAAGCTGCGGCCTGTCCACGAGGACGGAGGCAACATCTCGTTGGCGGCCATGAGCAAGATTGTCGAAGACCAGAACCGGTACGGGCTGCGCGAGTGCTACTATGAGATCACCACCAGGGCCGATCCCCGGATCCTCAAGCCGGCTCTCGCGTATTTCTGGGAGGGGGTCGAGGCGCTGTCCAAGGTGCAGGGCGCGCTCCCTGCGCTCGTCTGGCAAGGCTTCACGGCGCCCCAGCTGCGGGCTATGAAAAAGAATGGAGGAAACCCGTTAGGACTAACTGTGGAGGACGGACCTTACTACAATATCGAGATTCCAGTCTACTGGGAAAAGACCGAAGACGACGAGCTTGTCCACTCGACGCTGTCCTCCATCATGACCAAGATCAACGTGGAGGCCACGGCCATCGGGTGCCAGGCGGACTATGTCTACATGAACTACGCCAGCCGTTACCAAGACGTGATCAGCAGCTATGGCGCAGAGAACAAGGCGAGGCTGAAGAGCATCGCACAAAACTATGACCCGACTGGTGTCTTTCAGACCTTACAGCCGGGTTATTTCAAGCTGGACCACGCGCCGCTGCCGGACTCCAAGTTCTTCTCCTATCCGTAAGCCTTCATTCTCCATGCGGCTCACATTTGCATTGGAATTATACTGATTGTTTCTTGACTATAATTGCAGATCAGCCAGCATCGAGGAGTTTGCTACCGAGATTCCATTGGTGCAGGATGTCAAAGACGAGCTGTGAACTGGCTGCAGCTGGTATTTTGGTTATCATGAACAGAGGGTCGATGCTTTGGAGGGTACTCAAAAGGGACTATTCCATGAGGTGCCCACATCTCAGCATACATTGGCAAGACCTGGCCCGGATTAGCCTTTAACGGGTATAAAAAATACCACAATCGAGGGAATGAGTAAAGGGACGGGGGAGGGAGTGCCTTACTAGGGAAACACTAAAAGAATAACCCAAAAAAAACCACCAAGGGAGCAAGGTTTCCGACACTGAAGCGTAGACGTCTATTGGGACAGGCAAGTAAGTGAATACACTCGGCCTTATATGATGAAGCGTCTATGTTGCATCTTTATCTAGTCTAGATAACACACACACACATCTATGAAATAATCAATGTGCTCTACTACTGTTCCAGCATTTCATCCTTGTAAATGTTGCTATCACTGTGGTGTAAAAGTTAGCCAACTTGGCGAAAAGAAGAAGAAGAAGGGAAGTCATGTCTACAACTTTTGTCGCAGACGAAAAGAGAAATACTCACAATTCTTCTAAGAATCTCTCCCTTCCCTCAGCGTCCTTGTTCACATATATACTCACGCTACACTGTCCACAGGGGAAATCCCCAAAGCCGTCATCACCGATCAGCACCTCTCTCTCATTCCAGCCGAGGATATCAGTCCACCACTCGCCAGCATGCATCTCGCCAACATGCATCCTCTTGGTGGCGGAGCCCGCGTTGCTCAGGACAACGGCACAGCCGAAAGGCCTGTCCCACGTGCCGTACCGCACGATACCCAGACACGTCGGCTCGTCAAAGTACTCGGCCTGCTGTCCGTAGGCGTAGAGCTTACGGGCCAGGATGATCCGGGGCAGGAAACCCCCGAACGCCGGCGGGAAAGGGTTCTCGCCTCTGATGCCGTAGAGATCGCCGTAGAAGACACAAGGGTAGCCGCTGTCGCGGAGGAGGATGAGGGAGTAGGCGAGGGGCTTGAACCAGTCGGATATGGGGGCCTCGAGAGCCTGGTATGGCTGGGTGTCGTGGTTCATCACGAGGGTCTGATTTGATTTTGAGTTGTTAGTTCAACTGGGAAGCATGTTTGTGTGAAAGGGAAGAAGAAGAAGAAAAGAGAGAGAGAAAAAAAAAAAAAAAGGAACGCCACAAGATGTTCAAAAAATATATCAGGCAAAGGGAATTGGGGGAAACGAACCACAGCGCACAGGGGCACGGCCTGCACCAAAGTGTCATCAAAGACTTTCCTCATATCCGCACTGTCGCCTTGGCTGATCTCGCTGAAGTTGTACACCAGCGGTGCATCAAACAAACAGAACTTCCTGCCCATCCTGTCGAGATAGTGCTCCATGTCCTGGAGGCTGTCCTTCCAGAACTCGCCGACACAGAACCAGCCCTGGCCATAGGTCTCGTCCATGTTGGTGATGAACCGGCGCAAAAAGTCCTCGCTGAAGTGCTTGATGGCATCGAAGCGGAACCCCTTGAGCGTGACCTGGGACGCTAACCACTTGCCCCAGTTCAGCACGTCCTCGGCGACTTCTTGGTGATCATAGTCCAGATCCGATCCCATGAGGTAGTCACTGAAGAATTTAGTAACGTCAGCAAGCTCGTTTTCTTTCTTTCCTCTCTTCCACAGACGGCTGCCATTCTTTTTTTTCCTTCTTCTTCTTTTCTTTCTCTTTCTTTCTTTCTTTATTAAAGAACTTACTAATTGCCCTTTTCGCCATCGACGTCGCCCGCATCAGCCCAGTCCTTCGTCTTGTCCCCCATGATCTTATAGATGGCGCTCTTCTCGTTCGCGGCATTGTAGTCGACGCCCGAGAAGTGATACCAGTGGTACTGCATGTTGCTGTACTTGCCCTGCCTGGCGGGGAAATCATAGCCAACCCAGGCGTGGATCTCGTAGACGTCGCTGACCTGCCTGGTGCGGTCGTCCTGGTCGACCTCGTGGGCCAGGCACCTCTCCTTGCGGTCGGCGGCGAACCTGTGGTTGAGGACGGCGTCCCAGTACAGGCCCACGCCGTGCTGGTTGGCCGTCTCGGCCATGTGCACGAGCTCCTCCTTGGTGCCCCATTTGGTGGCGACGCCGCCCTTTTGGTCAAACTCGCCGAGGTCGTACAGGTCGTAGATGTCATAGCCGTTGCCCTCGGTCGAGGAGCCTTTGCAGCCTGGGGGGATCCAGAGGTTGTCGACGCCCCACCGCTTGAGCTGGGGGATCTGCTTCTCCAGACGGGCCCAGTGCTTGTGATCGGCGGGCACGTACCATTCAAAGGCCTGCATCATGGTCATGTTCTCTGGTGTAGGCTGCTGCTCCTCCTGCTGCTGCTGCTGGTCTTCTTCTGCCATCTTGGGTGATTGATGATGAAGCCGTAACTGTACAATCAATGGGTAATGCTGGTTGAACGGAAATAGAAGTAATCTGAGAGTAAATCAAGAGCGTCGAGAAGCAGGAAGTACTTAAATCAGGGCACACAGGGTAACAAAATGTAGAGTGAGCAAGCTACAGCTCTTGTTTTTACATAAAGCACATCGCTCTCTGGCCTCGAGGACAGCGTTTCAAGAAACAGCTCTCCTGGCTTCCGGGGCCCCGTAAGTAAGTTAGCGCACCCGACGATAGACTGACTTGGGTGGTCCAGAACGCACTGATAATCCCTAGCTGGGGTCGTTCCAAGATTGTTGTGGGAAACTTTTGTTGAGCTGGCAAACAGGATCCCCCCTCGTGGCGGCCTGTCGATGTGGTGGCTTGTCTAGAAATGACGTCGCGTAGGCGGGGTTCTCGTGCAGGTTTGTGGGTCCCGTATTGCGGTGGGTTGATATGATGATATGTTGTCCTTTTTATGTTTGACAGACAGTAATCTTCTGACTCGCAGGTCTGACTCTGACTGCAGTGAGAGAGAGACTGGCGTCCGTAGCGGGGGGCGTACAGAAGAAAGTGAGACAGCAGAACTGACCAAGAAGGAGAGCGGAGTTGAAGACGTGGCATGTCAAAGATCTTGAATGCTTGAAGGAAGGTCTTGATAAGATAAAGACTGGTTTGTTGAGCAGTACAGGATATTTACCAAGTACTTTAAATCCCATCCAGCAGAGATGCTCATTGCCAAGTGAGGGTTATTATTATTAAGGATATTGGACCAGCAAAGCTTGGCCATCTCTACAGAACAGTACTGAAGTCAGGCCTAGGTAGATCTAATCTGATTGGGCCTGAAGCATGATAAGAAGTACTGAATGAGCAAGATGGGCAAGAATTCATTATATTGTTTCAAGGTCGAGAGAACTTTCTTTTGAATGTTGCATCCAAACATAGACAGACTGTGGTTTGAACAATGAAGCTGCAAGTTGGACCAGCCTCAACCTCGAGTCAATCTCAGACTTGCAAGGTGCTATTATCCTAACAACTTGTGCATCTGCTATGAGTGTGGTGTGTTTACTTGTTGGATGAATCTCTGTTGAAATTCACGTCTTTTCAATGATAAATGCAGCCATCTCGGCACTGTTAGGCCTGCATAAAGTATACAGCACAAAAAAACAAAAAAAAAGACAAGCCCACTCAACATTCTTTAATTTTATTCTCAAACCATCAATAGGAGCAGTAACAAAAGCAGTAGTGTTCTATAGTACTACTACTATCTGACGTCGAAATAAAGATAGATGAGTGAGACCCGCTGGAAGAATGTCCACCAATAATGAAGACCACCTGCTACTGTAGCCACTGTAGCCACTGTAGCCACTGTACAGGGCTGTCAGTGCTAACAGGACCCCTGCCCCCCACATGGTTTACTGTTGCACTTTGGGAGCGAGACAGTACATTCCATCCACAGTTGTCCATTTATAGTATTCCTTGTTTAGCATAAGTAATGACCATAACCCTCTTAAGTTTGATATTTCTCATCAAAAAGGAGAGGTGTGTGTTGATGCAGCATGGCAAGGAGAGAGAGAAGAAAAAAAAAGGTCCTGGGGCTGGGCTGGGCTGGGGTGGGACCTCAGTGGCCAGTGGTCACTATCTCCTCCCTTCCCCCCCCCCTTCCCCCACCTTCTCCCGGCCTCCCCTGTTGATGATCTTGCCCAAAAGGGTAAATACCAGCCACCCTGTTCCCCATAGCAACGATGATGGGTAAATACCATGCACTTAAGGTACAGTACACACACCTTCATCATCACCATGTCGACAGCAGTCCACTCGCCCACCCACCACCTCCTTGTTCCGTTCAATGCCCTGGAAGCCCAAAAGAAGACCACTACCACCACCACCACTCAGCGACAGCCACGCACGCAAGGTCCCCAGCCTTTGGCTTACGCAAGTGTTTGCTTTTGATCTTCAACGGCCCTCCTAGCTTGTAAATAAACCTTGTTGACGCCACTGCTTTTTTTTCTTTTTCTTCTTCTTTTCTTTTTGATCTCCCGTTACCGATACGAAATCAGTCTTCACTCAGTATTCTTGCCTCGTATTGTTTTTTTTTCTTTTTCCCTTTCTCCCTCGAGCCCCTTCGATGTCCCCCAGCCGTCCTGATCACGACTTCGAGATTCATGTCGATCAAGACTGCCTAAGCCCAGCAGCAATGGAGGAAGAACCCGCCACCCACGTCCAACAACAAGAACAACGGCCTGACCTCCCTGTCGAGGAGGAGGTGGAGGAAAACGAGACCACCACAGGCCCCACAGACGAAGCCAGCCTTGCCGCTGAGGACACGAAATGCTCAGATCCTACGGTAGACTCGCTCCTCAACGAGCTGGTTGGTGGTCTTGGCCACGCTGAAGAGTATGAACGCAGTGCAGAGGAGGAGGAGGAAGAAGAAGAGGAAGAGGATAAGGAGGAAGACGAGCACGAGAGCGCGGTCGGGTCCTCGGAGCTTGACTACACCTCCTCCGTCACGGACTCTGTGAACCGGGAGCGGCGACACTCGCTCCGAACCGAAGCCCTGATCCAGGCAGCTGCTCGGGCGGTGGTGTCCATGAGACAAGGTGGAGAAGCAGGCGGCGATGACGGCGACGACGACGACGACGACGACGAGGAGCATGAACACCAGGACAACCACGGGGCCGCAGACCAGTCCGTCCTCAGCTCCACGACGGCCGACAACGAGGGAGACACAGACGACGACACCCTCCAGCTTGACCACGACCACGAGGATTTTGACGACGACGACGATGACGACGACGACGACGACGACGACGCCACCTCCAGCCGGCCCGAGTCCTCGGCTTCCTACTCGCTGCGATCCCCGACCGAGGAATCCTCGATGGGCGACGGCGCGTACAGCAGCTCCCACCACGGCGCCGAGGACGATGTGTTTAGCGACCACACCCCCCTCAGCTCCCGCAACTCGGCAGATGACCACTGCGACAACAAAAATAACAACAACAGCAACGACGAGGACGACGCCTTCGAGCAGATGACAGAGAAGGGCAGCGACTCTCCCCGCCACGTGCGGTCGCGTGTCGCCTCGGGCGTGTCCATGTCCGCCCCGTCAGAGACCTCGGAGTTTTCCCGCCTGTCCCGCTACGAGAAGGAGGACTTTGTGCCCACGTCTCGCAGCACCCGCCCCGCCTTCCGCAGCCCCTCCTCCGTCCGCGCCCTCCAGATGTCCTCGCCCACCCCCTCGGTCTGCTCCGCCCAGGCCCGCTCGCCCAAGGCCCCGACCAACTTCCCCACCGTCTCCCGCCTCGGCAGCCCGACCGTGTCGGGACAGTTCCCGCCGAAAGGCCGGTCGACACCCTCGCGCTTCAAGCGCCAGGAGGCGCCGCTGGTCCTGCTCCACGTCACCTTGCTGCCGCTGCGCTGGCCCTATGGCGACGTGCTGAATTACTTCGAGGCCAAGGCGGCTGCCCCCGCGGCCTTCTCGGGCGAGGGGGTCAAGAACCTGCGCGGCGCCTGGCGACAGGTCCAGGACAGGCTGGGCGACACCGTCCTGGAGCGAGGCATCCTCCTGCCGCACCCCCAGGGTGACTATGAGATCCTGGAGGAGCGCCTCCTGGAGGCCCTCGAGCTGCCCCTGGGACGCCGCGCCAGGATCCTCGAGTGTGGCCACTACCTCGGCCCTTCAAACGACATGTCCGTCCCCGACGACATCGAATCCGAGTCCGAGTACATGAGCGATACCGAAGGATCCGAGCCTGGCCGCAGGCACGAGAAGAGGCACTGGTGCACGACGTGCAGGGGCGACATAAGATACGACGAGCTCGGCTCCGAGAGGGTCTTCCGCATCAAGGTCTACGCCAGCAACGGCCTCATGAGCGCCGGTGCCTGGGAGACCTGCTGGAGGGAGATGGAGCGCGTCGACATCGAGGTCGAGCCCGTCGTCGACGCCGGCGTCCAGGCCGACCTGGCCAGGCTGGGCGCCGCCATGGACCACGAGCACCAGCAGCGGCTCGAGGACGAGCAGAACCAGCAGATGGAGGACGAGCAGAGGATGCAGCTCGAGGTCGGGCAGCGCCTCGAGCTGGAGCAGGAGCGCCAGGAGCTGGAGTCGCAGCGCCTGCGGTTCGAGGAGGAGCGCCGCCAGGCCCTGGAGGAGTCCCAGCGGAGGCTCGAGGAGGAGCAGCGCCGGCGCCTCGAGGAGGAGCGCCGCCTCAGCCTCGAGGAGGACCGCCGCCTGCTCGAGGCCCAGCGCCAGGAGTTTGAGGAGCAGCGCCTGGAGCTCGAGGAGCAGCGCAGGCTCATCGAGGAGGAGCAGCAGCGGCAGCACCTCGAGGAGTCGAGGCGCCAGGAGCTCGAGGTGGAGCACAACATCCTCGACGAGCAGCGGCAGGAGCTGGAGGAGGCACGACAGCAGTTCGAGGACGAGCAGAGGCAGGTGGGCGCCGCCGCCGCCGCCGCCGCGGCGCCGCCGCGGTCCACGTCGCGCACCTCATATGCCGAGGATGAGCTGGCCTCGCTGTCGCGGGCTGGTGCCGCGTCCGCGGAGCTGGGCGCACGACGGCGAGAGTCGGACCGCCTGCGCGAGATCTATGGGCACGACCGGTCGCCGTCTGCCGAAGGCCTGCTCGCCAACAGCTCGTCTCCATCGATCCACATCCACGTCGACACGAACCGCCAGCGCGAGGAGGACCAGAACTCACGCCAGCTCGTCACCATCCCCGCCACGCAGAGGGACAGCGGCAGCGGCGCCGGCGGGATGCCCATGTCCATGCACGAGGCGGTTCCTCGCCACCACTCGGACTCGTACAGCATGCCTCCTCCTCCTCCTCCTCCTCCTTCCCAGTCTTCTCCCTCCTCCCAGCAGGCTTTTCAGCAGCAGCAGCAGCAGCAGCAGCAGCGACAGCAAGATGCCCAGCGTAAGGCGCTGGATGCAGCGTCCCTGCCTGAGCTGGTGGGCGAGACGATCAGGGTGCTCCTCCAGGACCCTAAGAATGTGGCTATTGCTATTCTGGTGGTGGCCCTTGCGATGCTGGCTGGGCAGTATGGGAAGGGCCAGGAGCGCGGGGTTGATGTCTACACACAGGGGCAGCAGCACTACCAGTCTCTTCCTCCTCATCACCACCACCAGGTGGATGCCCGTGAGCCTGTCGGGCAGGTCATCATGAACACGCCCCCTGCTGTCCAACAGCCGCAGGCGCAGGCCCAGATCCAGTCTCAGCTCGTCGAGACCATCTACAAGACCGTCACGGCAGAGCCTCCTCAGAAATATACAGTATCCCGCGACGTCGAGGTCGTCTATCACACCGTCACACAGCACGCACCACCACCACCACCACAGGAGACGCCCACCCGTGTCGTGGAAACCATCTACAGCACAATCACGGAGTCGGTGGTCGGGATGTCCCCGCCGTCGCCTCCTGCGCAGGCTGCTGTCCAGCCGCCGTCCGAAGATGCGGGTGAGTTTGCGTTACCACCACCACCATCACCACCTACCACTGCCACCGGCGTGGTGGTCCCCAGCGTTGATTTGAACTATGCGAGCTTGGACTCTGCTGTGGCGCACGGCGAAGGCGATGGTGTTGTGATAGCTTCGCCTTCTCCTTCGCCCTCGCCTCTGCTCTTTACCCCTTTTGGACTGCCTAACCCGTTCATCTGCCCCTTGCTATCCCTCCCTCCATCGGAACCTGACTCTGACGACCAGAAGCTTAAGAAGGCCGGCAACACCCCTGATGGGGTCGCGCCCGAAGAAGAACAACAACAAGAACAAGATGAAGAAACAAATACCGAGAATCTCGATGAAACAAAAACATTGTTGGAGGTTTTGGTTAGTGAACAACAGCACAGCCTAGGCACGCTCTCAGCCCTGCTTGGCGGAGATGACGATGTGCACGAGGTGGGCACTGCTGCCATACCACAGCCACACGGTTCCATATCACCGCTCTTTACTATGACCGAGACGAGGCTTGACGCCGCCGAGACGACACAGACCGCCAGTGAGACCGAGATGGCCGTGGAGGATTTCTTCTCTGCGGGGAAGCAGACACCGCTGGGAGCCGAAACTGACCGCACTGAGGAGGAAGAAGAAGAAGAAGAAGAGCAAGGGCTTCAGGTGCATTCTTCTGGTGGTGCTGACTATCATGTCGTAGGAGGGGCTGATGAGAATATCTGCAAGGTCCCAGGTGGATTGTGGTAGGGAGTAGAAGGGCAGAAGGCCCCGGGGGAGGGGGAAGGGGTGAGCATTGATTAAGTGGCTGCCGCGGAGAAGACGACTTGCATATACTGAAACCGCGGAGGGAGGTTAATTCATTGTACATACACATACTCAGCGGTTTGGATATGAGGGACGAAGCATGACAATTATGGTACATAAGAGGATAGCGTCAATTGGAATTTTCTCTGGCTGATGATGTATTCCAAAAGTATGCTGTTGACTGGCTGCTTGCTACTTTTATGTTTGCTTAGCTGGGGATGGATTCAGTCTTTGCCATCTTTCTTGACTCCACACATGACTTGTTCATATAAATCAAATTATATAAAAACCATGTAATGACTTTCCTTTAAACCTGGTGCATGCTTGTGTGTGTGTGTGTGTGTGTGGCTGAGAATGTAGGAAACTGCAGTCAAAAAAGGGTTGGGGAAAATATAAATGCAGGTTAGGTTGTACAAGATGTAAAAGTAAGTAACATGGCAAGAGATATATAGGCTGACCACATGATCTACAGCTGACCCAGAGAGAAATAGGGACCACACACGAGTGTGTGGGCCTCAACAATCAAACCATCCCCCCCTTCTTTTTTTTGCGGAACATTCTGCGCTTTTTTGTCTACTTACATTGAGAGGCGGCGCCGATGACTACTGGGACGGGCCACCTTCATTAGAAGAAATGATGGGCTAAGCCAAGCCTGCTCTAAGATTTGTGCTTCTTTTTTTTCTCTCTTCTTTCTTTCCAAAGCAAGTGTTCCCCCCATTCACTTATTTCTCTTTCTTGGTTTCTTTCTGTTTTTTTTCTTTGGATCTTTCACCCTCTGATCAGAGAAGACAAAACACACATACACACACACCTACGCCGCCTGACCATTCCCAGCAGCTTGTAACTTCAACGGCGGCAGCAGGCTCCTCGCGGTGCTTCTGGCCTGCTGGGCAAGGACGGCGTCCATGAGCACGAGGGCGGCCATGGACTCGACGATGGGCACGGCGCGCGGCACGACGCACGGGTCGTGGCGGCCCTTGGCGGCCAGAATGCCCTCGCCGGACCCGTCGTAGGTGGCGGTGGTCTGCTCCTGGCCGATGGTGGCGGCGGGCTTGAAGCCCACCCTGAAGTAGATGGGGGCGCCGTTGGTGATGCCGCCCTGTATGCCGCCGCTGAAGTTGGTCTTTGTGGTCAGCTTCGGCTTAGGCAGGCCAGCCATGTCGGCGCCGGTCTTGTGTTCTTGTTCCTCGAGCTTCTGGGCCGTCTCGGCGGCGATAAAGGGGTCGTTGTGTATCGAGCCGGGGATCTCGCAGCCACCGAAGCCGGAGCCGATCTCGAAGCCCTTGGTGGCGGGGATGGACAGCATGGCGTGGGCGAGCATGGCCTCAAGCTTGTCGAAGCAGGGCTCGCCCAGGCCCGTGGGGGCGTTCTTGATGACGCACGTGACGGCCCCGCCGATGCTGTCGGCGCGGTCGCGGAAGCCTGCGATGTACGCCTCCATCCTGCGCGAGGCCTTCTCGTTGGGACACCGCACGGGGAGGTGGGCGTCGACGGTCTTGCGGTCGATGGTCTGCAGGAGCTCGAGGTAGTCGGGGTTCGTGCTGGGCGAGGGGTGCTCGGCGGAGGGGGGGAAGAGGTGCTCGGCGCCGACGCTGGTGGTGAAGGCGACAATCTCGACGCCGTAGGCGAGGCGGAGGTACTTTTCTGCGATGGCGCCGGCGGCCACGCGGCCGATGGTCTCGCGGGCGCTGCTCCGACCGCCGCCGGAGGAGGCCTTGACGCTGTACTTTTCGAGGTAGGTCCAGTCGGCGTGGGAGGGGCGCGGGTACAGGTCCATGGTGAGATTGCCATAGTCCTTGGGCCTCTGGTCCTCGTTCATGACCAGCATGGCGATCGGGGTGCCGAGGGTCACGCCGAACTCGGTGCCGGACTGGATCTGCACGCGGTCCTTCTCGTTGCGAGGGGTGGTGATGGCTGATTGGCCTGGGCGGCGACGGGTCATCTGGGGCTGGATGTCGTCCTCGGTGAGGGCCATGCCTGGGGGGCAGCCATCGACGATACAGCCGACAGAGCGGCAGTGGGATTCACCATAGCTGGAGAGGACGGAGAGTATGATCAGGTTAGGTTAAGGGTGAGGAGGGGGAGGAGGAGGAGGAGGAAACATACGTGGTGACCCGAAAGTACTCGCCAAAAGTCGACATGGCTGTTATTATAGACTCGAAAACAAGGAAATTGAATACCCAGACACAAGACAATCAGGTCTCCCCAGCTTGTCAGATAATGGTGGTGAGTCAATTGACGAGGTGATGTTTAACTTGGAACTTGAAGGTAGGTTCGCATAGAAAAGACCAAGTCAGTTGATTTTTGGGTTCCGGAAATTCTCTTAGCCCCCCCAGCAAGGCCAGGCCAAAAGAGTCATCATCATTCCATGAATTCTCGATTCTAATCGATAAGGCCAAAGCAGACCAAAGCTGGTTAGCGTTGGCCAGGACCCCTCCAAGTACCCCGCCATCAGACCCACCTATGTATCCTTTGTACTATGTACTATATACCATGTACTATGTACCCGTATGTAATTCGTACCTTCCCACACCTCGAAAGCTAGAGGGAGGTCTGAGTACCATGAAGTAGGTACTACTATCGTCTCTTCCTTCCTTTTTTTCTCTTTCTTTCCCTCTCTTACTATCACCATCGCCCAAATCTGCGCCTCAGCAGCTTCTTGGCCCTCGCCCAGTCGACCAGCAGCAGTCCCAACAGGCTCAGCGGCACCGCAACGCAGAAGTAAATCCACACGGTGCCTTTGATTCCAGACAGGTCGCCGCTCATGCTAAACAGACTGGACACAAACGACAGCGGCGCAAAGATGGCAGCCAAGTATGCCAGGCGCCCAAAGTACTGATTCTGCATCATGGCCTGGCGGCTGTCCCCGATGTTGATGGTCGCCATCGCCACGCTCTGGATATTGTCGATGCGCTGCTGCAGGATGTCGATGCTCGCCTCGATGGCCTTGAAGTCGCGACGGAGGTCTTGGATACAGTCGTCGTCGTCGTCGTCTTCGTCGTCGCAGAACACCGCAGCCATGGCCTCCGTCACCATGCTTTTGTACCCTGGGATCCAGCGTCGCCACGGGAACACCTTGGCTAGCGACGCCTGGATGGCCAGAGACCCCTCGCTGCCTTTCCTGTAGGCGCTGAAGTCTGGATTCTGGAACTCCCAGTCGACCTGTGCGAGCCGCGTCGGGATGTAAGCGTCGCAGAGGGTCAGCCAGTCACCACAGATGATCTGGAGCATCCGGTGGATCATGACCCTGGGATTCTTGCGGATGGACGTGATCTGCTCCTTTAGCATGCGTCGGATCCAGTATACCACCTTGTCAAAGAGGTCTGTCGGAGGTGGCTCAGGTGAGGCCCTGCTCCTGTTTGAAGGCGCCCTGTCGTACTGACGGTTCATTGCCCACAACGGAGCGCCCTTTTTGATAGATGGATCGACCAACAGCACACCTGGTGTGGCTCGGAGTCAGCAACAACGGCATGGGACGAAACGAGAAGAAAAGAAGAAAAGAAGAAAAAAAGGTCCACGGACCGACCACCCCGGTTCGGCCGGACTCGGCAGGCCTGAACCAGAACGAAGCTTTGCTGCGCACGCAAGCGAAGCAGGTTCCCCTGCCGTCGAGCTCATCCTTCTGGTTTTTGTCGTCGTCCAGCCTCCGCAGCACGTTGAACCGCGCGGCTTCCGTCCTCGCCCCCGTCAGGGCCTCCTTGTTCTCAAACCGCCGCGGCTGCATCCACCTCAATGTGAAGTAATTCCGGCTGTGGGCGATCGATGGCAGCTCCGGGATCTCAACCCACTTGTCACGCGTGTTAAACCACGAGTAGTCGCTGATGTGACCCCTGAAGAAGTGGGGGTCAATGTCTAACTCGTTGCCGAGCAGCTCGATGACGTCCCGTGACAGGTCCTCGACCACGAACAGCCTGCTCCTCTCCCTCGGAGGAGGGCCCTCCTTGAGTGCTTCCCTCAGCTTGGACGTGCTCTCGACGGGCTGAACCGTCACCGGGTCAGCTGCAGTCCCGCTCATGTCAAAGTCCAGAACCGCAATGTGCGTCCGCTTGGCCCTCTCGGCGCGGATCGAGACCTCGTCCGTCTTGATCAGGTTCCATTTCACGGGCGCGGTCGTGACCTCCATCCAGTCCGCCAGGTACCCCAGCGATGTCCAAGAGCTCGCGATGGCCTTGATATGCAGCAGATAGGGATAGTGTCTCCTAGAGAGGGGGACGCATCAGCACGGATACCAACCAAGACAAATATCTGGGGCCTCAGCTTACCTGTCGATCTCCCATTCCTGCGCGCAGCCTTGTGGTCCTTGGTCATAGACCTCGCCTATAAAGTATGCATCCCCTGACTCGACCGTGTGGGGGAGGAGCAGGTTGCCATCGATCTGGTCCTTGACGCTCTCGAGGAAAGTCGCACGCTGCTTGAGGGGGATTTCATGTAGTGGATGAGACATGGTTTAGGCTGGGCTGGCTACCGTCACGCTATATCGAAAAGGTTCTTTTACCTTCTAAATGGGAGACACCAAAGTTTTTGGAAACTTGCTATGTGAAAGAGGGGAGAAAGGAAGGGAAAGAAAAAGAAAAGAAAAAAGGCAGAGAGCGCAGCCTGATGACTCTTGAGTATATCATAGCCTGGTATATACACATGCCTAGACCCCTTTGTATAAAGGAGGGTTCAGCCGCATCTTCATGGTTCCTCGAATCCCTCCAACAGATGCTGCACTTTGGGGTTACACTCGCTGACAAGTCTACGAATCACGTACGTCCAATATTCCCCCCCCCCCCCAAGCTACATGATCCATGTGCATGGCGTTTTATTTTATCAAACTAGATAGTCACATTTGGTCATGCTATCCGTGATCGACTGGATACACGTCTCCCTCTTCTCGGCGCCTGTCAGCATCGGAGGATGATCCCGTCCTGCAGGCCAGGTCAGGTAAGGTCGGTACCCACACACTCACACACCCACACGCATGTACATAAAATGTAGCCTAGTCACGCAAAAAGGAGGTGATTGGCATCAGCTACGGTGTAAACACTACCTGTTGGAGCTATAACCTGTCGAGATCGGCTGTTACTACTGCATGGACCGTAGAGGCTCCATTGTATGTGTGTGTGCTTGAGGCGTTGGTCTTGAACCTCTGTAGAGAGCGAAGCGTGCCACCTATAAATTTCGAGCGGGATTCTGGGGATCCAGTTTGCCTCCAAGGTCTTCAGGGACATAAGAGAGCGTATCTGCATCTAGGGTTGTCGTTCAGTAGGAAAGGCAATGCGAGGCGCAGTTGCTGGCTGGCTGGCTGGCTGGCATAAAGAGGAGTCGAGGGATTGAACCCGCCATCAGCTTGCAGCGGCAGTCCCCCTTCTCCCGTTCCAAATAACTCACTTTCCCTCACCCAGGCCGCGGACCCGGACCTACATCACCTCCGTTGAATCCCATAAACGGCATGTTCATGTCAAAGTCCAACATCTCATTGTCCAAAAGGTTGACCGGTGCCCAGCAGTGCATCCAGTGGAAACCCATCTCCTGATCCAGCCAGGGCACGCCCGCCCCTCCTCCTCCTCCACCACCACCACCACCACCTAGCCCATGATCCGACTCCGCGGGCGTCAACGCCGACACTGCCCCGCCACCGCCACTACCGACTCCCGAGGCAGGGTCGCCTGTGCTGCTAGGCTGGCGGTGCTGGCCCATCCCCTGGTGGTGATGTGCGTGAGGGTGAGGGAGCGCGGGCCCGCCGCCGCTCGCCATGGACATGAGCGTGCCGGCGAGTTGTTCCGAGTCCCTCTGGTGGCGGGCGGCGGCGGCGCGCTCGAGGGCCTTCTGGAGGAGTTTGGCGGACTGGCCAGCGACGACGCACTCGTCTGCCATGGTCTGGAGGACCTCGATGGCCATGGTGACGTGCTGGAGGAGGGATTGGATCTCTACCTCGGAGGCCTGCTGGTTGATGTAGACGAGGATGATGGAGGCGGCGAAGATGGTGTAGGTTGTGTTGTAGAACCTTTTGGAGAGAAAAGGGAATATGTTGTGAGCACACACACACATGGCGGTGATATTTTTTATTTTCTCTTTCGTTTTTTCCTTAAGTGTGGAGGGCCACATAGAATCAAAAGAGAGAGAGAAAGGAGACTGACCATGTGCGAAAGAATTCGTGATATTTGTATGTCTCGTGAATGGTCTCGATGGTCTTCTTGGCTGCGTCGAGGCACTTTTGGATGACTTCGTACGACCCTGGTATGTGAGATCTTTCTGCATGGGTAGAGGTCAGGAGGATGGAACCGAAAGTGAGTATCCTCAGGTTCAGGTAGCCTGTCAGTATTGATATCATCGGTCAGTCAGTCAGTCAGTCAGTCAGTTCAGACCTCCTCGGGACAGCTTAGACCAGGGCAGCGAGCGAGGAGGACGACGCACGTATATAGAGGACAAGCTTCTGCCGTTTCATCCAGATCGGCTCCTTGCTACTATTCACAATCGACTGGTCCGGGGTCTGCCGCGGCCGAATATCCGCCGGCAGACCCGCTAACCACTCGTCTAGGGTCTGCTCGATCTGCTGGGCCAGCTCGATAGTCCTCGAGGTGGTGTTCTGGGTCAGGTAGACTTTGATGCACAGGTGGCGGGTGATTCGTGAGAAGTCTACCATGCACCGGATGATGGCGCAGTAGGGAGGGTCGAGGAGGGCCAGGTCGGCGGGGTTGGGTAGTTGGGATATGTTGGTGTAGGGGAACTCGCGGTTGTGGTATTCGTCGCAGCTTAGACTACTAGGGCGGCCCATTGCGAAGGATAGTTCCCTGCAAGCAAAGAGAACAGACAGAGAGAGAGAGAGAGTCAGCTAAGGAGAGAGAGAGAGAGGGAGAGTAGGGAGGCAGTGTGTGTGTGTGTGTGAGTGAGAGTGAGGGAGGGGCAGATTGAAAAAATAAAACTAAGAGACTTGCTCTTCCAATGAATATAAAGCCCTGTGATTTTTTTTAAATTTATTTATTATTTTTTACGTGTCAGCAATTAATCCACGGCCCATGAAGAGAAGAGAAAGAGCCAACTCACCACCATGTTCTGGCTTCCGCCTTGAGCAGGGTGGCACTCTTCTTGGAATGTGGACCTGGCTGTCGGTTGATGCCCATGGCTACTGCTGTCCGCCCCGCGAGACCAGTGAAAAAGTATGACCCTGAAGAAAGATGTAAGCCGAAGGACAGAAAGAAACGGGGGGGAGACGGTTGGTCGGCAGGAGGACGAGGATATAAACTCACAATGTGAATTGAGTTCATTCTGGCAGACCTTGGCCTATTATGACGAGCCGAGACATGACAAGTCAGCCAAACCGAGCCGAGCCAAAATGGGGACTGAAGAGGAAGGGAGAGCAAGTAGTAGTATAAATTGATTTGAAACACACCAGAAAGAACTGAGACTGCACCATCTCCAGATCTGTTACGATCTCGAGCGAGGTAAACCGCAGCCTGGCCTCGTTGAAGAATTTCCGGCTCCACTGCTGATTGCTGATGCCACCAATAGGCTCGGCATCCCGATATCCCACGAGGGCGCCGAGGGACAGCACGGCGTAGTACAGGGGCACAAAGCTGGCCTGCTGCTGGATGGCGGCGTCGTCGCCAGACCACAAGACCTCACAGCGCTCGAGGAAGGAAGTCTTGTCGAGGATGGGATGTATGTAGTGGATGGAGGAGAAGAAGTTGTGCAGGAAGACGCTGCACTGGCGGTAGTGGGTGGACTCGACGACCGACACCTGCTTCTCGATGCCGGCCTCGGGGGTGATGGATGCGCCGCCCGTGTCGACCTCGGACGGGGAGAAGCCCGGGTTGTGAAGGCTCGAGAGCAGCACGGCGGCGGCGGCGTCGGACTCGCAGTGCTCGTCGCCCGCGGGGTCGGCGTCATGAGGATGCCGGCTGCCCCCTCTCTGGATCTGCGAGAGCAGGGCGACGGACGAGGAGCTGCCGTAGAACTCGACGTTGCGGGTGTGCTTGTTGATGGCGGTGACCTCCTGGCCGGGAGCGGCGCCGGGGCGTGAACGCATGTGCGGGGAGGGTGGGCCTGGCTCTGTGGCGGGTGAGTCCTGGGAGACGAGCGAGCGGACATTTACCAGGCCTGACAGGGCGGGTGAGGAGCGGTTGCTGGCTTCGACCTTGTGTGCCTCGACGGCGGCTGAGAGCTGGCGGACCTGCTCCTCGAGGCCCCTGACGTATCTGCCATCACGAACGGTCAGCAGCAGCAGCAGGAGGAGGAGGAGGAGTGGGGGCAAGGGAAAACCAATAAAACAAAACATACTCTGGAGTAAACCGACCCCTCAACACATCCTGACCTTGATATACGCAGTCGACATTGCGATCTGTATATGATAGGAACGAATAAAGGAATGATCATCAGCACTACTCTGGTCGTCTGTCTTCATTATGAGGGAAAGGGAAAAGGGAAAGAGAACCAAAAGAGACATACTCCTGCAGTAAGTACAAGGATACAGCTCATCACACTTGTTCTTCTTGAGGCGGCAGAGGTTGCATGCCCTGGCAGCCCTTGGCCTGCGGACCTTGTGGCCAGAGTTCTGAGTGTGGGTGAGTGATGAGGATGGTGGTGGCGGCTGTGGTGGCTGTGGCAGTGGCTTCTGATGCTGACCTGCTTGGCTCATGATGAAGAATAGTGATGATGATGATGATGATGATGATGCTGATTATGAGGTGCAGATCGGAGTGATCGTGATGATGGTTGGGTGGGTTGGAAGTGTTGTTGAGTACTTCTTTTTACTTATTACTCAATTGCAAAAAGTGTTGACTTGTTCAGTCAAGTGTATACTTCTAGGCATCTCACTCTCTGTCTGTCTCTCTCGGCTCTGGCCTCTTCTTTGTTTTGCTTGATGATCTTTGTACCTTGTCACGGCCTGTGATGGTCGTCTGGAGGAGTACATGCGAGGCTGTGCACGTGAGTAGGTGACATGTGGAGCACACTTTTTAAGAGGATTATTGGTCAGGTATGAGTGGGTAAGAGGGGGGGGGGGGTCCGAGGCGGGTTGGTTGGTTGGTTGGTTGGTTGGTTGGTTGCGTGAGTGAGCGATGCAAGTGAGAGTGAGTTTTGAGGTGAGGCTTAAACTGGCACCTTCAGGATCGACGGG
This sequence comes from Cryphonectria radicalis, assembly GCA_014849355.1. NCBI lineage: Eukaryota > Fungi > Ascomycota > Sordariomycetes > Diaporthales > Cryphonectriaceae > Cryphonectria > Cryphonectria radicalis. The sequence continues at coordinate 49,951 of JACWQW010000120.1, read as the reverse complement.
ATGGATGGGAGGGGACATTGAACTCAAAACCTCCCGCCTTCCCGACATGCAGCTGGTTCCCTTGCCACAACGCCCGCCTTGGCTAGCGGATACTTACTTAGGCGGTAGTGACCCATGGTGAACCGTGCAGCCTGTAAGCGTGGGGTTAGTTAGTGGGTCATGCACGCCAGACAAGCCGCGGCCTTTGGGGGGGGTTTTACACTGACCACAGGGGGTTGTTCAGGTGGTTCCTAGTGCTGGCTGCACGCTGTAACTATGGTAGGGCCCTCTATAGTTGGGCCTGTAGGTAACCCAGCAAACCGCTGTAATGCCCTGTGGAATAGCAGCAGCAATACATACTTGTACTATACAGCATTGAACGGCCTTTGTACTGCCAATATAAGTATTTATTCCGGACAGTACAATGATAAGAATACAGGATTTATTTCTCATATGTCACACATGATACCAAAGAAAGCCAAAAGAATAAAAGGGCAGGTCATCTGAGATAAAAGGAGCAAGGAGAAATAAAGGCAGGAGGGAGCAAACCAACAGGGGAAAAAGAAAGAAGAAGAAAAAGGGAAACGTCTTTCCTCCTCCTCCTCCTCAAAAAAAAAAAAAAAAATAAATAAAATAAAATAAAAATATCCAGCCCTCCCTTGAAAGGATTTCAACGCTCCCCTAGATTTTACTTCCCCTCCTCAGAAGTAACGCCGAAGAACGAACCCCGTGATATCTTCTTGTCTTCGGAAAAGCCGAGAAGTGGTTGGGGGTCCCCACCACACTAAAGGGACATGTCCACAGGTGCAGTAGATTAAACAAGCCAAAACATTGATCGTGGGGCCGGCACCATCAGAGTCTCCCCCAGGGGTTGTCCTTGGGGAGTGGATGGTCGTGTCTGTGACACGAGGGGTTTATATTTATGTGGAGGCAGTAGTGATTCTTCTTTATCTATGGAACGGGCCGGCAGCGAGCATTCCACACTGGGTTGTTGAGAAGAACTTATAACCTTGAAGCAACTTCGTCTACCCTAAGGACTCCTCATTTCACTAAAGAAAAAAAAGAAAGAAAAAAAATGAGCGTCCCCGTCCTCACCACGCCTCCCGACGAGAGGTCAACCTACATCATCGACCAGCTCGAGGGCGAGCGCATCACCATCCCCGGCAGCAAGGGCGTCTTCCGCATCCTCGCCTCCTCCAAACAAACCCAGGGCGGCATCGCCGTCTTCTCGAGTGGCGCCGTTCTGTCTGATGCTCCTGGCTTTCATTGGCACGCCGAGGCCCACGATGTCTTCCTCCCGACCAAGGGCTTCTTGAAGCTGTGGAATGGCGACAAGTGTAGGATCATGGGGCCTGGTGATTTTGCTTATGTTCCTCCTGTGCGTATTCCCAGAAGGCAGAGCACACACACACACACACACATATATATATATATATACACACATCATATGCGTATAAGATTCATAATACAATCCGTCTTCAAACACTAACATTACTCTCCCAATGCCAGAAAATCATACACAACCCAGAGATGCTCGGCCCCCACACCGAGCAGCTAGGTCTCGTCGCCCCTGGAGACTGGGTTGACTTCTTCCGCTACGTCGCCGACTCCTACAGTGGCCTCCTCGTCCCCGAGTCCGACGCGCGCGACCTCAAGGCTCACATCATCCCCAAAGTCATGGCCGCCCGCGACCGCTTCGACGTCCACTTTGTCCGCGACCACCAGCCCGCCGAGGTCAGCGACTGGCTCGACTCCGAGTCCGTCCTCCCCGACGAGGCCCTGACGCCCTACTTCCTGCGCGCCAACATGGGCCCGCGACAGCTCATGGGCGGCGTCATGTCGCGCCCGTTCATCTACGCGCGCCACACCGCGGGCCGCTTCGCCATCACGAGCTTGGAGTCCTCGAGCGCCTATGGCCCGCCGTGGCTGGCCCAGAGGTGGATGACGTTTCAGCGCGTAGACCACTGCTTCTGCGTGCAGGAGGGCGTCCTCAGGGTGCGGCTCCGGGGCGAGGAGGCGTGGAGCGCGGTCAGGGAGGGCCAGACGCTGCTGGTGCCTGCGGGCCAGGCGTTTGTTCTGGACTTTGGGAGTCGCTATGTGCGCGCCATCACCTTCACCAACGGGAAGGGGCTGGAGGAGGTCGTGAGGCTGGCTGGGGTGGAGTACCCCGGCGTGGTGCTGCCGGACGAAGCGCCTGCGTTTGATGCTGCCAGGCTGCACGAGGCGTGTTCTGAGGTGGGAATCACTCTGCAGGACCTATAGTGTGGTGAAATATATCATATTACATATATACATCTACTACAATATGATGTACAAGTCTATGTGTAAATGGTTCAAGGGCCTTTTTCTTTTCTTTTCTTTTTTCTTTTGGAAGCACTGCCTAAAGACAATCAACCACCGAGTATCATTAAAAAAAAAAAAAAACCAAGAGAAAAGAGGAAGAGTAAATCCCAAGAACAATACAACACGTTGTCAATGTATTGAATGAATGTAATTAACACTTTTAGAACTCTATGATTTAATTACAATTCTGTGGTTATCAGAATGGATCGCACCGCACCGCTTCTTCCACTTCTCTGAACGCATCGTAGCCATATAACCACGGCTGGACCTCTGGGCACGTCCACCTGCTGGGGAACGGACCCTTGAGCTCCTTGCCCAGCATCGAGAGGAACAAGGCATCTCGGGCCTCCTGTTCTGGACCATCAGGCATGTGAAAGTCATGTCGCTTTTGGGAAAGGGAAAAGAGTTGGATGTCAGCAAGGGGTGAACTCCACAAGGAACAATTGTTCGAGGAAGTGGGGAGGAAATAGAAAGGAAGAAACAAAATTACCTGTTTGAACGTTTCCCGTACGATAGCCTCGCCCCGTAATTTTCTGAGCTTCTCATACATCTTCAGAGCCTTTGGTATCTGGTCCTTAGACTTGATATGGCCCAGCAGTTGGCCCAGGACTGCGCCATCTTCCACTGCAGAGTTGGCTCCTTGTGCTAAATATGGTAGCATTGGATGACACGAATCGCCCCTATATGTACCTATAAATCAGCATCTGGCTTCTTTTCTTTAATCTCCTTCTTCTCCTCCTTTTCCCGAATGAATAAATCAAGCAAGCGAGAGACTTACACAAAGACAAAGTTCCCCTTGTCGTTCACCCACGACGGAAGTTCCTCCCCTAGGATCACGGATTCATCACTGTATCAGCCATCCATCCAGACCCTCGAAAACTTCTTCTAGTGAGACTGTTCATAATAAAGAATCGAAACTCACTGTGCATCAACCGCCACTTCTCCACCGTGTCAACCTTGTCCAGGAACCTCTTCAGAATCGGATCCCACTCCCGAAACAGCGCCTTCATTTCCTCCAAACTACCCTTCTGCTTGCTCACCCCTTCAGGCAGATCATCCGGCACGAGCAGCACCAGGTTATACAGCTGACCTGCCCGTATCGAGTACCCCACAGCATGCGCCCCAGGTCCGATCCAAAAGTGTACGGTGGGCTCACGGATCCAACGCTGCAGCTCCTCGTCCCCCTCGGCATCGTCCAGGCTCAGCATCAATCGGTACGCCAGATCCCCCGTCGGCAGAGGCCTGCGCTCCTCCGCCTCGCCGCCGAGAAAACACGCCTGGCACTGCGACCAGACCCCGTCCGCGGCGACGACAACATCCCCGCGTGCCCGTGTCCCGCTCTTGGTCGTCACCTCGGCCGCGTCAAAGTCCACCGAGCTGATCGGCTCCCCGAGGCGGAACTGCACGCCCAGCTCCTCGGCGCGGCTGACAAGGGCGCGCTGCATGTCCACGCGGTGCATGTCGAGAAACGGGGTGTTGTACTTGGCGCGGATGTTGCGGTCGAAGTGGTCCTCGTGGGCGAGAATCTTTCCAGAGTACCGGTGGACGCTCAGGGAACTTGGCTCTGCGGCTGACTTCCAGAGGCAGTCTGCCAGGCCCCATTTTTGCAATATGCGCGTTGAGTTGGGCGTTACTTGGAGGCCTGCGCCGACCTGTTGTTTTTTTGGTAGGAATTTCATGTGTGAGCCTTTACTTGTATATTTTCCTGAACTTGGGAGAGAAAGGAAGGGAGGGGGTCAAAAACCACAGGATATGCAATTCATTTCATGTAATGATGATGATGATGATAATGACATTATAATTACATACCTCGAGGAGTTCTTTGGCGGACTCAAACACGGTGACATTGTGTCCCGACAGAGCCGACGAGATTGCTGTTGCGAGCCCGCTTATTCCCGCCCCGATGACGATGATGTCCAATTTGACTGCTGCTTTTTGCTGGACATGTTTGCCGTTCGCAACTGGTCGGCCGTTGGTCGTCTTGTTTTGCGCCATGACGGGGAAAGTATCGTTGTTGAATGCCAGGGACTGCCAGGTCCTTTGAAAAAAGGCCAACATGTTTTAAAGGAAGGGGGGTTTTGCTCGGCTGTTGAGAAGTAGATAAGAGAGAAAGTGTCGAGACGCGTACAAGGTTCCACAGCGGATATTGGCCTGTAAATATTTCATGAGGCTGACATGTTGGATCCTTATGAAGAAGACTCACCTCATCCAAAGAGGAAAATGGTCTTGGTGGTGTACCCGATACGGGATTGCATCCATAAGTGCATACACATATGTACAAACATGCCTGTCTGCAGCTTACCATGCATACAGGTACATACGTACCCAGATACATACCACTCAGGAGCCGGAAATCCCGTGTCCGGGGTCAATCTGGGGAAGCCCGGGTTATCCGATCTTTTTCCCAATTCCAGAGGCACATCATATATGCGGGCCATCCGACATCGTCCCACGTTGTCTGCTCGCGTGACTGCAGTATCGTGCCGTTCGCGTATTCATAAGAGTTGATTTGAGTCCGATAAAGCGAGAGGTGGTTTTTGGACAGAAGCCGGATCTCCCGTTGGGTTTGGTCGTCCCGGAGAAAAGGTGTAATTATTATCAAAAAGGCTGTCTTGTTGTGCAGGTCTCCAGGTTTATGACTTACTAGTTACAACCTGATTTATCCTGCTTAACCTTCATCAATATCTCGGAGGGGTAAGCAGGTTTCCATGTCACTCACGTGTAGATAATGAGTTCGAGCGACCCTGGACAGGGTGCCTCAGGCATCACGGCATCACAGCAATCATTTAAAGTTAATACACGAGTAGGGTGTTAATTTTATGGATAGTATGATGACTTTGTATTCAAGATGATAGGTTTCAAGTGAACGTTGATGCGCTGAAATAATCTTTGGAATTGACAAGATCGAGATGACTGTCGTGTCGAGGCCGAGGTTTCAGCACAAGGCTGACGCCGACATCTCTATCAGTGATTGCTGTGGATATCGTGGGTCTGCTTGCTAGTCTCAAGTCAATTGGAAAGTACTCAAGATATCCAACTCATGACACTCTTGGTAAAGATGTATTAATATGATCTCTTCTCGATGAGGTTACGAAATGATAAGACATCCTCCTGCTCCCGACGAGGACCACCTCCCCTCAAGGCACACCTTTCCCTGCCCGCGTAGCCTTGGCCAGCTCACTCATCGCCTTGTCCGTAGCATACCGCTCATAGATAGGCAGGTAGTGCTCCCGATCACTCATCGTCGCCTGCACACTCTCCCTCTCCGACACTGCCCTGCTCCACACCCTCCACCTCTCCCACAACTTCTCGTCCTCGCCTCCTTCCCCAGGGGCTGGGATACCAAGCCCCCCTTCCTTGAAGTAATCAAACACCCAGAACCTCACAGCCCAGGGCGCGAGCACGATGTCTGGCAGGCTCAGCTCCTCGCCCGCGAAGAACGGGCCTGTTGGGTCGGCGTCCCTGATCCAGGCGACGAGTGTGTGCAGAAACTCACTCCTCGCCTCGTCCAGAGTGTAGGGCTTCTCGGGTGTGTGCTGCAGGAAGCGGTGGAAGGCTGGGATGATTCGGCTTGTCACGTAGTCGATGGAGATCTTCAGTTTGGCCTTTTTGAAGGGATCCTCCCTCGGCAGGAGGAAGGGTTGGTTTTGGGGGAAAGCCTCGTCGAGGTACTCGCAGATGATTCCCGACTCGATCAGCGGCTGAGTCCCGTCTGGCGTGGGGACGCCGAGGGTCGGAACGAGGCCGCGGGGGTTGAGCTTGAGAAAAGAGGGCTCTTTCTTGTAGGGGTTGATCTCCTGGTAGCGGTAGGGGATCTTTTTCTCTTCGAGGGTGATCCATGCCCTTTGCACAAAGGGGCAGAACCAGCCCGAGTACAAGACATGGTCTGCCTGGGCCTGCTCGTGCTGCTTGACGACCTCGGCGGCCCTGCCCGTGGCGACTGGATGGAGATTCTCGTCGGGGATGCCCATGATGCCTGACAGTCCTAATGGGACACTGGTCAACGGATTGTGGTGGAAACCAGAGATCCAAAACAAAAAAAAAATTGTTGAAGCGTGGTAATTAGTAACTGATTATCGTCAGTTGAAGGATGAGTTGAAGGAGGAGAGTGAACATGAGGGCGGGGACTCCTCAATGATTTGAAATCATCACCTGCATATACATGACGCAATAATTACTTCATGTACAACTCACGTCAAAGAGTTGGGGGACGGGACTTACACGCTGAGGCTTATAGTTAATCCTTGCTCGATCCGAGCCCTTCTGAGTTTTGCCAAAGACTGTCTCAATTATTAGATGTACTGATAAAATATTAATTACTTCACATTCACGTCCAAAAAGTTGCGATGGCCCAGTAATATTTCTTGATAGCCTTTCTTTTTTGACTTATTGATAATCACTAATTCAAACAGTCTGAAAAGAATGTTAAAAAAAAAAATGATCCCATTTTATAGCCTTTGCGAAGTCCTCCCTCTCTCTCTTTTCTTCTGTGAACTCCTAATAGAGTACTGCACACACACGACCAAAGTCTCAGAACATGCAAGCTCATATGCATAGACACCCTTCTCCTCCTCCTCCTCCTCCTCCTCCTTCTCCTTCTCCTTCAAGGCTAAGTCTCATTACCCCAAGGCCGCCAGTTGGGCGCCACCCCATCACAAGAGAACTGTATCAAATTCGCCGTATTTCCATTTCCATCCAAGATGACAGACCCATCGGGCGCCTGGATGGTGACACCAAAAGCGTACGGCCCCGTGGCCTGCGCAAACGCAAACCGCAGCGGGATATACTGGCCCTGGTTGGCATTGACGGCAACCGACGTCGCCCCGGTGTTGGACACCACATTTGCATTGTTGCCCGTGTAGCCCGTATACTCGATCTGCTCGTTGCCCACCCACATGTAGCCCAGATCGTCGATGGATGTATCAAAGGTGAAGGTGTAAGCCCCCGCGATCGGGCAGTAGACGAAGCCGCGCCACTGAATCATGAAGAAGTTGCAGGGCACCTGCGTACCGGCCTGGTTATAGGTGTCCGAGTTGCTGGCACATTGGCCTGCAAACCCACCCGCCTGTGACGCGGGGCTCTCGGTGCCATTGACGCCGGGCTGGATCGTCTTGAGGAACTCTGGGTTATTGGCGGCGTAGTTGAGGGTAGGCGAGTTGTTGATCCAGTAGGCCCACTGGAGGCCTGCGTTGTTGCACGAGTTGTCTGCAACCGTGGGCGTGGCACAGAACGTGATAGTCGAGGTGGGCGTGTAGGTCACTGTAGTGGTCTATTTGTGGGAGTCTCTGTGAGTAAAGGCTTCTCTTTCTTCTTTCTTTCTTCCCTCTTCAAGAGGTAAAAGTCATCTTGGAAAGGAAGGAAGGGAAAAGAAATGACTTACAGGTGTTATAGTAGGTGTCACAGTTGGGGTGACAGAAAGAGTGCCCGTGTTCGTAGCAGTCACAGGAACCGTCCTAGTAGTAGTCGACACCGTCGTCTGCGTGCTCACGCTCGTGATGGTCGGGGTACCGATACCAGCACACTGGCAGATCTCCGTCTGGACCGCCGCGGTGTCACCAGAGAGGATGGCAGGCACCGACAGGCCTGTCGGGACCACCTGGCGCTTGTGGGCCAGACCTGGTGGCGGATTCGTGCAGGTGGTCGTGTACACCGTGCTGCCTGTCACCGTTGTCGTGGACGTAGGACCCGTGACCGGTGCTCCGGTGACAGGAGAGGCGGTGACGATGGTCCGGACGCTGTTGGTTCCTGTGGCGACGTAGGTTGTGATGGTGCTGGTGGATGTTGTCGAGGTGGTCCGGACGATGACGACCGGTACGTATCCAAGGAGACTATTTTTTTTTTTTTTTTTTTGAAGGAGAACGTGATCAGTTAATAAGTTATGACCAGTAAAAATAACAAGAGATCAGCCCAGTCAGTTCATCTGTAAATGAGGAGAACCTTCTGTATGTATATAGCTGTGTATGTATGGTAATAGATTCACAAGGGAGGCAACAACATACGCTTGACAGTACGCAGGAGCACCAGGCTGAAGGAGGAGGTCTGAGGCCAGGGTGTTGAGGCCAGAAAGAACACACTGCAGGCCCGAGATGATCTGGCGACCTTGGAGGAAACCAAGAGCGCCATTGACATCTGGCAGCGCAATGGCTGCAGCCAGCGCACAGAAGGACACCGTGCCGATAAGCTTGATCAAACGCATTGTGGCAAAACCTTTTTGTTGTTTTAGAGAGAATTGATGTCAAGATGAAAGAGTGGAAGAAGAGGAGGATGACTTGAGACTCGTTCAACTCCGTGATGTGTGCACTGGAGGATGCCCAACCAAACCAACTTGATCAAACCTCGAGAAAGAGGAATTCATCACAGTATATATACCCATTCAAGGAATGTTACAATGACGTCCATTTACCTCAAGACGAAGGTCTAGAGCGGACATCCCTTTCACTTGGGTGTCTCATCAAGTGAAGGTGGCGAGGTAACAGTAAGCGGCGAGGACGGAGGAAGTTCAGTTTTCCCTTCTCATGTGACACTGTTTCGATCTCGACTGATCCAATGATCTTGCCCATATAAGGTAGAGAATGTCTGGTCGAAAGGGATGAGATGATAACTTCAGCTGCAGGAAGCGTCGGGCCGAATTCTAACGAAGGGACGCCAAGAATGTGTGCACTTTTGTGGCTGGCTGCCTGAAGGCTTTTGCTATTGTCTTGTATGAGCAAGAAAATATTCTCGCTTAAAAATGATAGGTCAAGAATTTCTTTGCTTAGTTTATTGGGTTGTATAGTTTGGTAAATGAGCATCATTGTTAAGGGTTATTGAATTCTTTGAATGAATACTTATCCAAGGCGCCTTGAGATCTTCTCTATTTTGTTGACTCCCTCATAGATTGCTTCTCATTATATTAGAAAATTGTCACTCCTTAATTACTTATTTAGGTATCACTATCGTTCTCCCTGAACCAGTTTATTGGTGTTCCATGTGTTTTCAACTCCTTTCCACTTCATGTGGGAGAATTTCGAAACTGAACCAACGCAAGCTCTTACGATCTCACACTTGAAATTGTGTATTCGACCTCCTCATCACAGGTTTGGAGGAGAGAAGGGGAGAAGAGACAAAAAGAAAGGAAGGAAGGAAGAAAGAAGAGAAAAGGTGTGCCAAACTACATGAGAGACAGGCAGGGGATAATTAGTACGCACTTTAAAAACAAGACGCACGCTATTACCAAAACAAGGCCTTCAAAGACGGGAGGATGTCTTGCTCACCGCTTCGACATTCCTTACTTGTCTGAACAATGTCTCAAGGGGAACTGTGTAAATGGCTGGGAGTCCAGAGGGTGAACGACCAGATCGGTCCATTCGCCGGAACACACACTCCTACCAAGCAAGGTATTGTCAATGGTTTCAATGGTCCGGAAAGCAGCGATCAGCAAGCACTTGAGCAGGTTCTCTCACGCACTATTTTGTCCAGTCTCATCATCATCGGGGAAAAGTCTGCTTCATCGCCGAATAGAAGATCACCCGCTGCGGCCGGCAGCAAGGTAGCAAAGCAAGGGCGCCAGCACATTCCATCCAATCTCTTTCCTTGTGAGCATGATGAGGATGGAGGGAGCCTATTCATGTTGAATCTCGGCATGACACAGCAGAACGAGGGATGTTGAGAGCATTTGCCGCCCCAGGTCCCATAGAATTCCAAAAGAAAAGGAATCTTGTGTGGTCTAGGCCTGGCTCTCGTCTTGCTCCGGAGATGTTGCGCCGTCTTGTGTCGCTGTTTTCTCCCCCTTCTCTTTGTGCCGCCCCCCCCCCCCCTCTCTCCCCTTTAAACAGTCTAGCGAGGCTGCAAGTACTGGACGTCTCTAGAGACAACTTAATAAGTATGTAGGGAAAGTGAATAGATGTGCAAAATTTTTTGATTGTGATAAATTGATTTGACCTGAGTCATTGCTCTGTCTGATCAGAAATGAATCTTCACAATGTGTTTGTCTCAAAGGCTACTTTCGGCTTTCCGGCAGAAGCCATTCAAAGCCCGCCCTCCCGGGTGGTAGGAGACGGTGTAGCAGATGAAACCAAAGTCCTTGACCAGCTGACGGGTAGTCATCTCCTCGATCTCGGGCGCACCCACAGCGAACCCGCCGCTGTGGATGAGCATCGCCACGGGTGCGCCAACTTGAGGGAGCGGGCCGGGTTGGAAGAGTATGGCGCGCATGGAAGTGCCGTCTGATGATTGGTATAGCACCTCGGTTCTGTTGATCCCAGGCCCGGATTCTCTGAGCTGTTTTCGCAGAGTCTCTATCAAAGTGACCGCCATGACCTTTCTCACCTCGAGGCCAAAATCATCTAGCAGCAGAGGATGTTCCTGGAGAGAAGCTCGGCCAGGTCTGGGTCGGTTTCACCAAGTCGGAGAAGCTCTTCCTTGGTGGGAGTCATGGCTGAAGACGTTCGGTGGTTTGTTGTTTGAGGAAGTTAGAATTATGTGTAATAAGGAGTACTTGTCTGGTGCAGGACTCTGGAGCGTATCGAGGCTGATATTAGAGTTTCGACACTGTCCTCGCGAGGTTGAAGCAAAGCAATTTCCTGTCCAGCTGCTGTCACGTCTCCCGCCAGATTTCTTCTTTGACGTCTTGCGCAGAGATTCACTCATCACAGTATGAACTATTCTGGCTATGTGGAAGCAAAATGTAATCTTCAAGGATACCAGGAGATATAGAAAGACAGTCCAAGACCATGATGTACGTTCAGAACCAATTATGGTAGTCTCAACCCGGGGACAGGCCCCTCAGCTCTGTGAGATTGTGGTCGAATGATCATCTTGTATGAAAATGGTCGACACAAACAATCCTTCTTCACTACTCGTAGGTCGCTGCCCATGACTGATATTCCGGGTCCTGAAAGATCCTCTCGAGCTGGCGCCTGCGGACACCAACGTTGCCACCGTCAAAAAGGGGCAAGATTGCGGCCTCAGCCAACAGCTTTGAGAATGGTTGGTCCTTGGAATAGGACGTTCTGCGAGATGCCTTTAGTTAGTCTTTCAGAAGATGGTGACCAGCACAGATCAGACAGAAGAAAAGAGAGAAGAAAAGTAAACTGGGCGCAGGAAAAAAGAATGAACTCACACCCCAACAGCCTTCATACAATCCATCACACTCCTCACAGCAGCCTCGCTCGAGAAGATCTTGGCCTCCAGCGCAATCTCCAGCCTCGCCCCCCAAGCCCCCGGTCCCTTTTCAATCCCATGCAGACCCTTCCACGCCAGCAGCCTCGCCGCCTCGATCCTCATCTTGACATCGATCAGTAGGTCCGCCACGCTCTGCCTCTCCAGGACAGACACGACACCCCGCCTCGGGTCGCGCCTCGCGAACCCCAGCGCGGCCTCGAAGGCGGCCCGCATGATCCCTACGCCCATGGCGCCCACGAGCGCGGCCGAGGACCCAAAGGTCTGCTCGACGACCTGTGCGCCCTGGCCGGGCGGGCAGAGGAGGTCTGCATGGGGCACGCGGAGGTTCGTGAGGCGCACGTGGGGGCCTGAGGTGCACGGGAAGCCCGCGAGTTCCGGCTCGGAGAGGACAGTATATGCCTCTGGCGCATTAGCGGCGATGGTCTCGGCCGTGACGGCGAGGATGAGGATCTGGGCTGCAGGGTCTTCGTCTGGGGAAGGTGGTCCGCCGGTCTCTGAGAGCCGACAGACGATGCATTGTAGATCTGCGCCACAGCCGTCCCAACCTGCGCAGTTGGTTGCCCACATCTTAAGACCCAAGTCAAGTCAGAAAGTCAGAGTCAGCCTTTGCTTAGTGCCAAGTAGGTAGGAATGTAGATGTATCCCCTTCAGAGAGAAAATGATCATCATACCTTTTCCCCGTTGATCACCCATCCATCACCCTCCCGCCTCGCTGTCGTCCCTAGCCCAGCACCGCCCTTCTCGAGCCAGTTCGCCGTACCACCCGGCTCCGAATGCACAAAGCTCGCAATAGGCACCCCATTCTCCTCCTCCTCCCCGTCCACCAAAAACCGCGCCAGCACTCGGCTCCGCAACTCCTCCCCTCCCGCTATCAGCAACGGCGTCAAACCCAGCCCCGTTCCGAGGATCGTCAGCGCCGCGCTCGGGTCCACGGCAAAGAACTCCTCGACCACGATTGCCGCATCGACCATAGACTCGGCAGACCCGCCGAGCGCGGTGGGGATCTGGCCCTTGATCAGGCCAGCCTTGACGGCGGCGGCGTAGACGGGCCGCAGGGCTTCGAAGCGGGCGCGCTGGGTCGGGAGGTGTGCGTAAAGTGATGTGGCTGGCTTGAGGTGTGCCTGGGCGAAGGCTGCTGCGTTGGTGCGCAGCTGCTGCTGTGCTGGGTTGAGTGTGAGATCAAACATGTTTTGAATTTTGACTGCGCAGGTCGTTGACTGTCTGTGATGGTACAAGGCTTGTCGAGTTGATCAAGGATGATGGGTGATGAGCAACTTAATGAATTGTCGACAACGTGCGTGTGTGTTGTGACTGCATAGATCTGTAAGCTTTTAGCCAACATCCACACTACACAATCTTATTACCTGATTCTGGGCTGATTGTTGCCTGTGGAGAAAACCGAACCCGATGATTCCACATCCTTTAGTCAGTTCATGCGTGGAGGCTCATCGAGTTGCAATGCGGATCCACCGGCTTCAACCACTTATCATAACAACACGACCTTTCAGTACGTTACCTAGGCAAATACATAAACCAATCTAGGTCAGACCTGAAATGCTTCATACAACACATCTATTCCTCAACGCCATGCAAGGGTATCTGGTCCCATAGAGATCTTGAAACATCCAACACCAAAGACAAGTTGAAACGGCTGCCGACTTTATCATGGCAAAGCAGCACCGTAGAGCCAAAATAGCTTGCCACCGCAAGATTCCCCAACATCTTTTCTCTCCTTCTTCTCTGTCCGTAACCCTTATCCAACGGCACGTCCCCGTCTCCTCGGCCCCGGCGTGCCAGGGCCTGCCATCCCCAACCTCGCGATAGTTGCTGCCGACACACCACCGCGACCTGGCCCAGCCCCAATGGCAGGGGCCTTAGTACCAACCCTCGAAGGGACAGGCAATGCATTCTTCTTGGCAGGCGTACCGCTCGCACGTGTCGGCAGTCGTGATGCTGCCGAGCCAGAGCGAGTGAGCCGGCGAGGCGGCTGCTTCTTCTTTCCTTTTGCCTCCTCCTCGGATGCCTTGCTCATCTCGCGCTCGGGTTCAGGCTCGACTTTCTCCTCTTCATCGTCATTGCTGCTGCTTTCAGGCTGCGATACTTCGCCCACGACGGGATTTCTTGGACAGGCGGGGCTACCAAATGCTACGTGACGTAGTTGTGGTGGTGAGGGTAGCCTGGCGTCCTCGTCATCGTTTGCGGGTCGAACATCTTCTGTTGGAGTAGCCATAGCAGCAACAAGAGTTGCGGTGTCGTCCTCCTCACCCTGAACCCGCACCAAGGCTTCAGCCCAGCTGACACTTTTTGCGCTGGCAGTGCGTGAGACGGTCGGTAGAGACTTGGTGAGCTCATTATTGTCATCATCGTCGGTCGGCGTCACCTGTGTCATTATGGCCAGCGCCACGGGTACCGGCATTGCACCACCCTTATTTTTGGAAGTGTCTTGTAGTAGTGTTCCAGTCAGCATTGTTTGTTACCAAGATTGTTAGAGGGTGAAAAGACGAGTCGAGGGGAGCGGGAGGAAAAGAGATATGTCTCACTTCTGCGGGTCTCTGCGGCCAAATCCTTCTCAAATTTTCGATCCCGAGCCGCATTGGTGACGCCGGCCGTGGAGATGGCTGGCATGTCCAAGTCAAGTGATCCTGAGCCAGGAACGCGTACAGAGATAGCGTTCACAGCTGGACGAGTCTTCTTACTCATGGCAATCCGATTCGAGCGGCGCGCTCCTCCAGGCGCACTTCCCGAGCCCCGCTGGGTCAGGTCCTGGCCTAGACCCATCTCGGGATTGAAGATGTCGTCAGTGTTAGACTCCATCCCCCGGCGCCGCTTCCGAGGCTTGGCCGCCGGCTCGTTGTCGTCAAGGTCGGGAATGGCGAGGCGGGAACTGGCCTTCTTGATGGGACTCGGCAGGGGGCCTTGTATGGCGGTGGCATCCTTGAGCTTCCGCTTCTTGCTTGGGCTCGGGCTCTTGTTTGCATCCTTTGCTCCCAGTGGCACGCGGGGGCTTGAAGCTGTTGGGGCTACCATCTCTGGTTGTTTTGCCATGGGCGAGCCCGTGTCTGATGTGGCTGAGCCCATAGAACCCGACCGGCGCTTCTTCATTGCAGACAACACCTTCAGGGAACTCTGCACAACCCTCCGTCCTTTAATGCTCTTGGCGCGTTGCACAAACTTGTGCAGATCAGCTAGTTCCGAATCCCCGTCAATACTGTCGGGCGTCCCTGGAGTGCCTGCATCCTCCTCGGGTACCACAACATCTTCTTTGTTTTTAGGATGAACGGTACCCTCCTGGGCAGCTGCTTGCGCATTCGTCTCGATAGCAGCGGCTGTGGTTGGTTCGAGGTCCTCGAAGATATCTTCTGTAGCCTCGAGAGCGTTTTCTTGGATGGAATCCAGTGGGGCTGATTGCTGTAGGTCGAAGCTCTGGTGGTCAGTCTGACCAGACACCTTTGTGGTGGCCACCACATGCGCCTCGTCTGGCCCAGACTTATTGTGCTCCAAGTCCTCCCGTTTTTGGTTGGCCTGGTCGAGATTGGCGTTCCATGTGATTTCCTGTACTTCCATACATCCAGAACTCGGCTGGGCGGGCTGACCGAAAATGTCAAGGTTCCTGCCCACATCGACATCGAGGGTGCGGCGACGGTTGATAACCGCATCATGGTACCCAGAAAGAAGGGAGACGTCGCTGTGACGGCGCCTGTTGCCCGCTCGGTTGTCGGTCCTCCAGTCAGGAGCTCTCTTAATGATCCTCACATCAGACTGCCTGCCGTTGCGGCGCGCAGTGTCGAGGGACATGCGCCTCCTAGCCTCATGCTCCGGCTCTTCTGATACGTTGGGAAGTGGTTGATCGAAGACTGCAACGGTCGTCACAGACGCGCCGGCTTCTTCAACGACTCTGGCAAAAGCAGCTGTGCCCTCGGTATCACTCGTCTCTGGGCGATCGCTTGCAGGGGATGTAGACCTCTCTTCGCCTCGAGGGGATATTGGCAAATCAAGGCTGATGTTCTCGGCCTTGACCATAGCAATTCTTGGCGTGGCGCTCATTGTAAAATTCTTCAATGGGGACTCTGCCACTTTCGTAGGTGTCTTGTTCTTGTCTGCCATGGCAGAGCAACGCTTTGTTGGAGATGTGTAGGTAGCATACTTCCGGGTGCTCGGGGTCAAGGCGAAGAAGGATGCCTCCTTGGCATCCTCTGAGATGGTACTTAGGGATGGGCGAATAGTGCGTCGGCGACGTGCTGACTTCTGATTCTGTGCCTCGCTTGCGAGCTCCAGCGGCCCTGACACCCGTAGTGGCGACTGAGAAGCTTCCTTTTCCTGAACATCCACAAACGCGGCTTCGTCTATCTGGCTTGGGTGCAGTTCAAATTTGATGAAAGGTTGCAGAGGAGCGATCTGGCCTGCGTCCTCGTTCGGCGGGTTGATCGGCCAGCGAGTGTTGTGTCTCTTCCGTGGGACCCAGATGAGGTGAGCCGGGTCGAAGGTGAACCTCTTGTGATAGCCAGATTTATGGCGGAGGCGCAGATTGTCCTGCCAGATGGAATTCAGGGCATCCTTGGTTTGTTCTGCAGACACTCGTTAGCAATGGCACCACGGAGATGCGGTGCAGGCTGAACTTCATGGGAGGCAAGGCTATCGTAGATAGGATACAAGACATACCCCTAGCCTTGGCCAACTCATCTTCCCCAGAAATCTCAGGCGCTGTCTCTTTCTCAAACAACGGTGTCCCATATGGAGGAATAAATGCAAATGTCCTGACGCGTTTCCTCGGCCCAAATGCCTGGCTGTCCAGCTCCGCAACGGCAAGGCGGTATTGTTTGTCCTCGTGCGGCCTCGTGGTGACGCGCTTGTAAATTCTGTCATCGCTGTGGCGCGAGAGCGCCGAGGGTACGGCAATACGGTCCCAAGCTCGGGGTCGTGAGGTGGTTATAGGAGGTTTGAAGCAACTCGCGGATATATAGGAGCTGATGTCACAACAACATTTGACGGTCAGCGTCGCATACGCGATGGACAGCCCTGCATAGGGTCAGGAAGAGGGAAGGACTCACGTATCATCGAGCCATGAAATATCGCCTTGTCCAGTCGCCTTCTCCCAGGTATTTTGGGCTGAGCTTATTGACTGGCGAAGCTTGTTGCCCTTCATATCTGCGGTATCGCGTTCTGCGACGAGGCGACTCGATGGTAGAGCTGGTGGTCACCAAACCAAAGTAAACAAACCGCTGGCGGGGCGTAATTGAAGGTGGTTCACGCGACACGGCGTGATTCTGCTTAAGAGGAGAGGAATTGAGAAGTCAAAAGAATAAGGAGCACATATTGTAGTAAGTCAAGCGCCAATTCATCTGCCCAGATCTCCTGGTCGAAGTTGGACGATCGCGTTTCCTATGCGTTGTCTCGGATGCGGTTCGATCCAAAAGGTTGTCAAGGAGCGTAGCTCGGTGGAGCTGTGCCCGCTGTGGTCGCGGCAACGGCGTCACCAAGATGGTTGTTGACTTCCCAGGCGCTGCAGCCAATCATTTCCGGGCCATCCAAGCTATCCAAAATGGGCTTAGTGTCTGAACCCCGGCTCGAGCTCCATCACCCAAAGCACCCCATGTGTGCACGGACCAACCCCAAAACTTTCTCACAGAACCTCTTTTGCACATGCACGCGTCTTCCGGCCTCGTCCCTCAACGTCAACCTTGACGCCGACAAACTTCCAGGCGACCCCCGCCCACGAGCTCAGGCGAATATACCCCGACAGACCGAAACTCACGTCAGTGACCTCCATACGAGAACTCGAGGAAGAATATCCACGAAACCGGACTGAGGCCCACGCCGGGCGACGTCAAAGGCGATCCTACCCATCATGGCCAAGAAGCCTATGCGCCTGCCGCCACTGCACGTGCTGCGGGTGCGCAACCCAAACAAACAAGAGGGCAATCCTTGTATCACGGTCATGTCCTCAGTATTGGGTAAGTCATTTGCTATGAAATGACTGGTTTGTGGCGCTCGCTCGGCTCGGCTCCGGAGGGGTCTTTCCGGAAGGCTGTCGGCCGTTGAAGAGGTGGAAATTTACACCATTCGCACACCAAGAAGGGAGCAAGCTCCATGCGAAGACAATCCAGCTTTGGGGCAGGGTCAAGACGGGCCTAGGGTAGAAATGCCCCAGCACTTGGCTGGCGTTTGGGGAGAGGCAGGCATGTGAGACCTGGACTTTGCCCGACAGCCAACACAGGCGGATGGGATTGGAAACACCCAAACAAGAAAAAGAAGCAATCAGATGGGAGGTTGGACTGTGCAAACTGCGTCGAAGATCTGGAGCTCGAACGAGGCAGTAAAGATATTTGCGGTTACGACGGCGGCAAGGTGCACAATGAAGGAAGGGTTCTGCGCACGATGAATCAATTCGTCTTCGCGATCAAGAAAGGGTGATGGCGAATACAAATTCACTGGCAGGCAAGGCTTCGAGGCATAAGACGCCTCTCCAGAGCCCAGCGAGCAAACGAGCCATTCTTCCCGGACCAAATGTCTTGGTGCAAGGAATTCATAATCGATGCTGGCATGTCTGACTCGCTAACTTATTTCTCGCAGCATGCTGGGCCTCAACGGGATACGCCTCATCCGCATGCTCTGGTGTCGAGCAGGCACTGCGCGAATGCATGGACGGGCCGAAACCACCGCCCAAGAAGAAGAACAACATCAACTTCCACCTGTCGAGATTCCAAAAGTATCTCGAGGGCAACAGCAAAAAATAAGAGAACAATCGGCGTCACAGATCTTCGCATGGTTCTCACCGGGGTGCTTCCCGCAGCCTTTCTGCTCGCGGTACAACGATGGACTTGTGGTCGGGAACGCAGCGAGAGGTACGAGATAGTCTCCCCTGCTCGAGGGTCCCATCAACTGGGTCTCGTGACTGAAACCCGCCATCAAAACATCAACGAAGTCATGAGCACGCGACCATGAACCAGCGTGCCTGAGCCTCGGGGCAGTGGCGGCGACCAGGCCTTGGTTTTCCAGGTCAGCCACGGGGACCACATGATGCACCACGGGGGCTCATGCACTGCACACGTCACTGGCCAGCAAATATCAGGATACGGGAGTTGGATGGTGGCATATATGCTCCACAATCTATGTATAAACTTGTATAAAGTTGCAAAGATAGAAAATTCAATTGCTCCATGGCGTGGAGCAACCTTCAAAACTCATGGCCCTTCTTCTATCGAGACTACATCGCATACACCTTCTCGTCTCGTCCTCGTCTCACACAACAGTCATTCATTTCACAGATCGGCATACCATCAGCATGTCATTATTTCTCGGAATCGCAGGGAACTTTGTTTGTCTACGTGTCATGCTCATCCGACTCCTTAATAGCAACACGATCCGAATGATTAATTATTTTATGGACACTTAATCAAGGCCCTTGATAAATAACTCATAGGACAAAGAGAATGGGAGAAAGTGAAACCATAAGTGGTCGGGAAAAGCGGAAGGAGTAATTTCGAGATAAATAAAAAATGTGGAAAAAAGAAACGATCGGGACGAGACTCGAACTCGCAACCCTAACATCTCTAAGGAAAGAACTTTGGTCGCTCCTTCCTAGTAGGAGTGTTAAGCGCTACCTTTGCGCCACCCGACCCTTTAACCGATTTCGTTGCAAGCCCTAACATCTTGGGCTTCATATAGACAAAATTACCCGAGTTTCACTACATCAAGTTCGCGTGAGGGTCCCGAAAGCGGGGCCATAACATGGGGATTAAATTAGTGTTCTGCTTCCAAATAGCTCTCCCGGCACTCGATATATACTTGAGTACCCTCAAATGATTCAATAGGTATCCTTAAGGGCTATAAGTATGTGGAAAGTTCCACTACAGCTATACAGGTCTTAATTTAACGCTCTCTGGACGTGACATCTCCCAGACCGTTACTAAGTAGGGTTCAACCAAACGACCCTGCTTTTCATTCGACTTTGACCCTGTGCCCTCAGTATAGCGTCATCATGCATCAGATGCCATACACAGATCTCAGGTCGCTCTCGAGGCCGTTCAAGAAGAAGAATCAGACTCCGCTGTAGCTTTAAATCGACCCCAGTTCTACCTGGTACCTTCCAGAGACAAACGTGTTCAAGTCCGTCGAGCCTGGGTAGCATCCCGACAGTCAGACCTGTTTCGCGCGCTGAACGATGCCGTCGTCTACCATAAGAACAAGGCGACGAGCCAGCATGGCCACTGCCAACGTCTGTAATGTTGATCTCGAAGGTCCCTTTCGTCATTCGAGGAAAGCTTGAAGGTACACTTTGATACTTATCCCCACGATGTTCAAAAAGGACGGGGCTCTGGGGAGGGGGAGGAGGAATGAGCACATAAGAGGAAGCGGAAGTCCAAACATATCTGGAACAATCTGAAAAGATGCCTTTTTCGGTCATTCACAAATGTCAATCAACAAACAATAACCGTTGATCTCGTGGCTGAAGAGAGGCAGATTGGTAGTTAATTCAGAAAGATGAACCCCCCCTGTATCATACATACATATTACAACTCACGATTCGCAAGACGGATCGACACACGGCCTCTAAGTGTTGATGATTGGTCCCGCCACATCAAGACATGACATAGCAGAAACTAGCCTCACGCAATATTAACCACTGGCATGGGCCCTTATTGATAAAACAGGCCACTGCGAACAAAGAGCAGACCTGAAATGGGCCATGCCCCCCCCCCCCCCCTTCAGAGACCAGACGAGCCCATATAGAGACCAGACCTCTCTCCACAAGATTCCATTCATCTTCCACAAGGACCCCGAAGCCGTACACATCAGCTTAAAGTCTTTTCCTACACAATCCAAGCACGGCCTACGAACGCTTCCCTACCTCCTCACACTCCATACGATGCTTCTTCCAGTCCTTCTTCTGACACTCCACCGAGCAGTACTGAGCTTGCAGGCACCGCATGCACTTCTTAAGTGCCGCCCCACCTTTGTCTTCTTCGCTGGCGCCGCAGTTTCGACACCGCGGGGCCTCAGCGCCCGAAGCCCCCCTTCTAGTAACAGCTGCGACGGTATCCTTCAGCATATTTGGGTCGACGACCTCTTCTACTAATGGCGAGGCGTAAAAAGGGCTAATTGCGATGCGCGTTGCAAATTGCGAGGCTGTGTCCCACTCAGGAAGGCTGGTAAAGTTGTCGGGCAGCTTACCGGCGCCACAGTTGCAGATGACCTGCTGGCCAGAGTCGGTGCTCAGCGGGATCTTGGCCCCGGGCTGCAAGTATTCGCAACCCGTTGAGTGCCTGTGGCTCCAGGTTCTGCACCGTTCAGCAAAGGCAGGTAGTGCCCTCTTCCACAGTATGAGCTCGGCGTCGTCCACAATGAGGCTGCCGCACTCGAGATTGCGCAGAATGAGGAGGAATGTCTCCAGGACGCGGGAGCTCACGAGGTCCTCTGTGAGTGGTATGACGGCTGCGTCGATGACCACGCTGGCATTGGCGGCGTCGAGACGGATGGCGGATACAAAAATGAGCATGTGGTTGCCGCTGTCAGGGTGATTGAGGGAGAAGAGCCCTGTCTGACCGCCCTGCAGTCCGGAGGAGAGCATAAACATTGTGAACAGAGACTCTTTGAAGTTCATGCGAGCTGATGAGGCAAGGCATGTGGTGCTCGAAGACTGCACAAGTTCGCGCAGTGTGCGCTCACGGGCAGAGTACATCAATGAGGTCAGGGTAGACAGGAAGCTGAGCCGGTCTTTGTGAGATAGATCGAGAGTAGGTAG
Source organism: Cryphonectria radicalis (assembly GCA_014849355.1). Classification (NCBI taxonomy): domain Eukaryota; kingdom Fungi; phylum Ascomycota; class Sordariomycetes; order Diaporthales; family Cryphonectriaceae; genus Cryphonectria; species Cryphonectria radicalis. Next base: position 28,725 of record JACWQW010000120.1, on the reverse strand, counting down.
CGTGTCCAAGGTCACGTGGGGGAGATTTAGAGTGAGAGGCAGAGACACTCCAGAGAACTCTGCAAAGATGGCTGGGAAGATAAAATCATCCAGCTCCTGCGAGCTGGCGGGATCAGCGAGTGGCGCCATGATTTCGATGTATCCTGAAGTTCGGGCAATGCGTGTCTTGCTCCCTTCCACGGCAACTGGCGCGGGGAAGTTGAGCTCGAGGACCACGCCCCCGTCTCCCAAGACTACCTGAGATATCCATGGAGATGTCTTGCGTGTCTCCACGGCGGCCTTTTCAGCCAGTAACTGCTTGCCCTTCGCGGATGTTATCGGTAGGTGGCCAGTGATGGATGTGATGAAACCTGATGAGTCCAGTTCACACGAAAAGTGCGGTTCGCTCTCTTGAGTATCAGAATGGCGTTGAGAATTTGGTTCCAGGCTGTTGTACACGGGGTGGTCAAGCTGGCGTGGCGGATGTCTGGTGATGTATACAGCGTCTGTGTTTTCCAGGCTGGCACTGCAGATTTCCAACACACCACCCATGTCTGGCGCGAGCCCAAATATTTTCCGAGTGCCATCGTTGCCCTGTACACGCAGAGACACCTTGGTGCGACTGGGATCATGCTGTACTGCCGCTGCCGGCACGCAGAATGATACGATCATGTCCGTACCTGAAGTTGGCCAGATCGTGACCAGAAGCTCTGAGTCTCCACCTTCGCTAAAGGACTCAGTTTTGCCAAAATTGATCTGAACATCATCAAAGAGGCTTTCCGAGGGCTGTTGGTCGCCGTCTTGCACCGAAATGCATCCTTGAACAGAAAACGGAATATCTTCCAGGCTGCCAACCTGCTCTAGGGGCTTCCATTGAATTGCCGGGACCAGTGTAGTGATGTAGACCCCTTCAGGGATGCTGGACCACGTCGAAAGTGCGTTCCTTCCGATACGCTCAGCCTCGGACCGGACCGGACTGCATAGTCCTTGCATCGACAGTGCAAGTACTAGTTGCGGCTGAGCGATGCTGTCAAGTACTCGTTCGCAGACAGTCTGCCTATCAGTGTCGACGCATTGCAGCAGTCTCTTCATAAATGCAGAAAAGCTTCCGTGGTGATAAACCCGAGAAGTGGTGTGCTGTTTCAACATATCTTCATAGACAAGCAGTAGGAGGTCAGCTAGGCCAGGTGCATCCACCGTCGGTCGTGCCCAAGATGGTTGGCCACTTGCATGGCGGTTTTCTTTCCAAGACAGGCGATAACGAATCTCAGATGCTGATGGGGCGGTCTGAGCGGCTGAAGCAGCAAGCATATACTCGTCAACGCGTGACACTGCCGCAGCATTTGTCCAGTACTCCGTGGCACTGATTCCTAGGAGTGTCGAGAGTGTCCTGAAGGATCCGCCAAGGAGCTTGTCCAACTGTGCACCAGTAGTATCGTCGATTGTTGTCTCTGTGTACAGCGTGGTCCATGCTTTATCCTTGAGCAGTGGTCCAGCCGATACGAGGACGTTCAGCGTCCCTAAAGAGTCGGAGAGGTCTCCCGTCTCAATCACATCGAACCGTGCTGGAGCCTCTCGTAAGACGTACTCGCGTGTATCCAGCTCGAGAGGATATGGGCTGAATTGTCGCCTGTAGAGGTTTGTTGTGACTTTTCCTGTCCGCACCAAATGTTGGAGTGTGTGGCAGAACGCGAGACAGTCGGCCGATGTGAAGCGTACGATGAGGTGCTGTGATGACAATTCCTGCAAGGCTTTCGTCCATTCCGAGAATTGGAGCTGTGCGGCCGAAATGATCCTGGATCCAGGTGTTTGCGCCTCATGGTCAGAACTGAGAGCCCGCAGCGGCGAGGTCTCAGTGAGCTGTGCCTCGGCTGCGGCCAGGTGAAAGCCCAAGAGAGGGTTACAGGCGGGTGACAGTATGGTGGTAGGTAACAGCATGTTTGCCGGGCTCTGAAGGTTATGACCAACCATTGGAACCGCAAAAAGGGGGTTCGGAATCTTGTTCCCTTCATTAGGACTGCCGAGTATCCCTGTTCCCAGCCATGCCTCCAGGGCAGCTGTCAGGTCGCTGTCTCGCAAGGATTGGAAGCCGAGAGGTGCGGTTGCCCTAGCACCTCGATACTTCAGCGCCTCCCCGCCGCCACTGTCATTTTTGAGGAGTTCCTTAGTCTTGTCTAAGGATCTCGCAAACTTGGCGTGGTACTCGTCCGCATCCTCGGTCGACAAGAAGTCAAGGTACGCCGACCAGATGTCGTGGACAGAGGTGAGGGTGTTTGAGTCCCCAAAACGGATCTTGTCGCCGAACGTCCCCTCTTCCCACTTGACGAGTGATGTGGATATATTCCGAAGCTCCTGGACGTGTCCCTTCAGTACTTGCACTGACTTGTCGTCGAGGTACAGATCATAGTACAGCTTCCATAGGATGCTACTGGGAGCCGTCTGTCCCTCAGCAATGAGGAGGGTCAAGAAGAGCACATTGCGAGCTATAACACGAAATGGTCAGTAGATGAAGAAGAACGTATGAGGGGGGGGGGGGGGAATATGTACCAACGATTGCATCCTCGTCATCACAGCAAGTGATGTCCAGCTTTCTGTATCGTGTTGCGGTTGATCCTGTCGAGTCGAAGGGTCAGTATATAACGCACCGGTTGCATGCCAGGAACGCACGAGAACAGCTCACGGGAACCCCTCTCCGTGTAGCACGTGTGCAAGATGTGCCTCAAGTCTCGGCACCCCAGGAGAAGGATGTCTGCACGGGCATCTAGCGACTCGGAGGCTCTCTCAAGAGGCAGACATCGCATCAAATCCACCGCAGGTGTGTCCCCGAACGGGTTGAAGATGGGAGTGAGAGTTGTCGGCGTGAGCATGACGTCTGGTCGTGGTGCAAGATATTTTATTGTAAGCAACCCAAAGAGAGGTGGGAGCAAGGAAATAGCCAAGCAGTGTAGTGGAGGGGGAAAGATTCTTAAGTATCTTTCAAGAAACTTAGAACAAGAATGATGGAGAAACGCTGGTAGGATGAACTGATTTGTTCGTTGTTGATCTGATTGCTTGGTTGAAGAGACCAAGTCCTGAGGGGCAAAGCTGGCTAGCAGGCCCCAAAAAGTATAGAATCCGGGCCATAGCTCCCTCTGAAGGGCTTCAGGGCGTTCAGGGGCAAGTCTAGGCAGCGTAGGGCTATGCCAGGCGGCAGGGGTGGGGCAAAACAGCGCCTCAAGCCCTAACCCTACCATCAACCCTCACTAAACGGGCAGTGCTCAGGCCTTGGATGCCCCCCTGAAGATTCCACACTAAACCTACTGCACGGCATACAATGTTCTGATATGCTGGAAGGGAAAGTGTGCCTCTCTCGTTCATTCCCAAAGACGTCCAAAGCAGATTCGTTCCTTCTCTACATCATAAGAACCAGAGACCCCACCAAGACCTCACTGACTAGCAGCTGCTTGCGTAGCCCTGACTCGCGACACAGCTTCCAAATTGTCGTAAACGGCGTCCGCCTTCAAAGATCACCCCCCCCCCCCAGAGAGCATCAATCTTGGCGACAGTCTCTGCGCTCAGAGGTCCATTGGAGATGGCCGCAAGGGTGCTCTTCCACTGCTCCAGAGTCGATGCGCCAATGACCACACCATCGCCCAACGAACCGTCCAAAGCAGAGTTGTGCACCACCCAGCGGTATGCCATCTCCACAGCCGAGACCCCCTCGGCCGCAGCGATCTCGTGCCAATTGTCCAGCGCCTCCAGGGTATCGGGCTTCTCATACATGAAACGATAGACGGTTCCAATGAACGTCCCTTTCGCCCAGCGACCCTGGAGGGAATCGTCGCGGAACTGCTGCGACGTCTTGCCCAGGAAGCCACCCGCGATAGGGCTGTACGCGTGGAAGGAGACGTTGTGCTTGCGAAGGAGGGGTAGGAGCTTGTCCTCTGCCCGCCGCGCGACGGCGCTGTAGCTGCCCTGGAAGACAGATGGGCGCACGAACCCTTTCTCGTTGCATATCTCGAGAGCCTCTGTGACTTGTTCGGGGGTGTAGTTGGAGAGACCAAAGCTCTTGAAGGCACTCTCCTTGTAGAGGGCTTCGATTCCAGAGAGCATCTCTTCAAACAGAACGCGGGTTTCGGGGGTGTGAATATAGAGAATATCGAGCTATTTAGCAAAGAAGTGTGTGCGTGTGTGTGTCAGCGTACCGAGTTGAAAGCTGGCACTACGCCGGTAGAGAGGCAGCATAGTTACTTACTTGCTGTACGCCTAGCTTTCTCAGACTTTCTTTGGTCAGGGCGATTACCGTCTCCTTGGTCGCTCGTTGGTCTGGGTTGGTCTGACCCGGCAGCTTGGTAGAAATGGCAAACTGTGATCCAAACTCAAGTTGGCCCAGACACTCCTCAGACTCTTGGTAGCCGATCGCCGTGTCAATTCCGCCGATGAGATGCTTGCTCTCAAGAAGGATGTCGAGCCATGGCTTAACATCTTGGGCCGAGTTAAAGCCATTATCCTTTGTGAAGAGGCCAGCGCCGAAGATTAATTTGGGTGCAGCCATGTTTGACTTAGATATTGCAGCAAAGTGTTCAACAACTAACCGATAAAGCCAGGTCTTTTGTTTCACTCTGTCCTCTATCCAGCTCTGGGAAATGCACGTTGGAACGTTGGAAAGACGGGTAAAGCATTTATAGAAGAAATCGGACACCCAGTCACCGTCAGTCCACCCTACCCCCTCTTTCCTGGGGAAATAATTAGCATGAATTGTGCTAGTATGGATGTAACATTCATGATAGATAATCTCTCCTGAAAATCCATCCGCATCGAAAAGGCCAAGTAATTCACACTAGTGCACCATGCCTTTCGGGTCTACATGTTCCTTTGTTCACGTGCCTCATGACCTGACCATACAAATTCCAGCATGCCAAGTGCCGAACCTGATGGCTCGATGACCCTCTGAAGGTTGAACCCGGCATCGGTTTCCTTGAATAAGGACTCGAGCTCAGCGACCGTTCTTTCCTGGCCATTAAACGCGGCCGCCATATTGATGTCCGTGGCCCTGGTTACAATAATACAAAGTCAGACACAAAGTGAGGGAGGAGAGTTAATGTGCAGCTATCACTGACCTTATATTCTTCTACTTCCACAGCGCGACTGCGCCCGGCTCTGGCATGATGGTCTCCTGAATGATTACCCTTGCCCCAGTCTTGAGCGCCGGGACCAATGCCCGCAACATGAGAATGCAGTATTTGTTGGACCAGTTGTGCAGGCACCAGCGCAGAAAGTAGACATCAGCATCTTTCACGGGTTGCGGGCTGAACAAGTCGTGCACCATGAATCGCACTCTTCCCTGCAGCTCCTCCGGAACAGTTGACTTCTCAACAATATGCGGCGAGCTCTGGATGACGATACGTAGATTGCTGAACTGCTTCGCCAGCGCCAGAGCAATATTCTCATTGCCACCACGAAACAAGACAACTTGGGCTCGACCCAGCGACGCCCAGTCGTAGTGATCGGTGGTGTAGCTCGGGTCGAATTGAGGTCTTTGGTTAAAGACTTGCATGCCGCTTACCCAACGTCCAGCCCTGTCCGCATCTTTGGCAAGCACATCATAGAGGGTGGCCGACGTGTTGTTAGAAAGCGAGTATGCCTACAAGAATGGGCCGAGTCTCAGATCCAGTTTCCTATTCGACGACTCTGGCAAGTATAATATTATATTGCTTACTGTCTCATTGGGTTCTTGAGAACCTGGCCACCGTTTTAGAGCCTCCACCATCTGATAATCGCAAATTTTCAATCACAATAATGAGAACAAAGGGGATAGGAGTTCCAACTAGCCTTGGTTGCTGCCGGCCACATTTCTTCAGCGCCTGATTGGAGCCAGGCATTGGATCCTGGGTTGGTGAGCACTTTGGAAGCGGCGGTATGGGCGACCATTCCCGGCTTGGGCTCGTGAAATATGCGCATCGTCATAGCGTGTCTCAGGAGGCGAGTGGTCATGTCTTCGGTCATTGGTGTCTTCTTCGCGATCTCACCAAACGAGACCATGTCGTTGCTTGGGACCATGGACGCTATGTTGAACGTGGTGATAACCAGCATGCACACCGGATTATTTTGCTTGAACATATCGCTTAGTACTTAGTCAGGACTGCTCCCAAGCAAGACTGGGCTAGACCTACTCCGCAATGTCTACGGATTAGATTCAGCGGTTCAAGCAGTAAATCATGGAGCTCTGCCGTGGCGTCCAGTACGGCATCGTGGTCCGTCGAGAGTTCGAGAGGCACAAAATAAGCGGCGTTTTCGTCGAAACTAGGTGATGAGACGTTCTTGGCAGCCAGCCCCTCCTGGATCCTAGCTGCTGAAGCACTGATTGTGTTCGCGAGCTGAATGATCCGCGGCAAGGACTCGTGAGATGACATTTTCGAATTCTGCATGCCGCCTTCAGCGCGCAGGAATAATACAACAGGTTCTGAGATGAAGTCGCCTAGACCATGACCCTTACAGCATGAGATATCACACAGCGCCACACCACTATGGGATTCCGGATAATTCAGGCCTCTTATTGGCTCGCAAGACCGAGAAGCATGCGGTCAGCAGGCGCCAAATGTTAGTATGCAGGATACGCCCACGCCTCCTCCATCACACCCCTTAATGCATCCCCTTCTAACGTGGTTGTCGCCCTGTCGTGGTGAAGTCTTGATTCCTCCTCGCCTGATGGAACATCGGGGATACCAAAAAGAAGAAGGCAAATCTTTTCGCACAGGGGTGTAAGGCTAAGTCCGTATCTACGTCCAACTGTCTACCAGGTGGCTACCCCCGCTTTATATAGAATTAAATTATGTATAAAATTACTATACTTTTATCTTAGTTATATGTAGTTTAATGTCTATTTTATATTTGTAAAGTCTTATGTTTTGATAAATCACAACATATGATTATAGATAAAAATAAGATTTTATTTATAATGTTATGACCTATCCAACATGCAGGTCACAGGGACAAACGCACGGAACAACTGTCCGGAAGACAGGGAACGGGTTCAACACCCTAGGGACCAAAATAAAAGCTTACATAAGCAAGGGCTAGGGTTACAAATGGATATGTAGGATCGGAAACATATCCAACATATCGGATCAGTCGGATCGATAGCATATCCAGACGATCCAGCAACAACCAACAGAACCAACACTATCAACAGGTCTGAAGAGCAGGATATAAAAAGGACACATTCATTCCCATTAGATAGATCTTGTACATAGCTCTTCAGTCGTCAATCTAAGTATCAGATTACACCACACTCTGATAGCCCCAAAGGCAGTGAACACTTGCACGGAGAACTCAGTGTATTTCCGTATTCAAGGCTTTTACTTGATACCGCTCTTATTAGCATAAACCCTTTGTAACTTTGGAATCCTCGGATTACTGCAGTGCTCATTACATATAATATAATTCATAAATTTTGAATTATATTAATATTATTTTTGCAATAACTATACGTTTAACGAAGAGTTTAATATGGTCTATATTGTTGATCTAATTTGAATAGTGGAAATCCTTTGAAATATTTTCTACTGAATATTTAGAATATTCTTGAAATTAGTAAACAATGATTTGAGCTGGTTTATGATGTCGCATCATCTTGGCTCATCACTTCACCTCCCACCCTGCTTCTCTCTTTATTATGGGCTGGAGCTTGTTAAAAAGCCAGTAACACACTGCTGCAGATAACATTACTGTTGGCAGCTCTCAGTTATGCAGTGCAATGCAGTATATTAATAGAAGGATGCCTCCTTTTCTTTCCTTTTTTATTACAAGAAAGGGAAGCTGTCTCTTTAATACACAAAAAACAAGGGAGGCCGGATTCCCAGTAGAATTCCCAAGGAATTCTCCACGGATTCACCAGGAGAATTCACCAGGAATTCCTCCAGGAATCTCCCAGAAATATGCCAGGGCATCAGTTACTCTCATCTTTGCGCGGCTATTAGTCGAAACCGGCAGATTAACACCGTTGCCAAAGCTGCGGCATTCACCTTTTCTTAGGGTTGCAGATGATGGAAACCCTCCACGACCTGCTCCGTGAGAGAGCAGAGGCACAGTATCCCGGGTGACTTCGCTCTATTCTCTTGGTAATACCTTGAGTCCTACGGAAATCACCTACAGCAGCCTGTATGCTCATGCCACGCGTATAGGCATGAGCATCCGATCTCTCCGGTCTTTCAAGTACACTGCCGGCGAAGAGGTGCGCTTCCTCGGTTCGTTCAACCTGCCACCGCACATCAAGATCCGCATGCGCCAGCTGAGCTGGAATAGTTGTCTGTTACATCTAGCACATTTTACAGGGCTGGTGATAGAGGATTTCCTGGGCCAATTCGAGGCTGATCCTGTGTATCGCGCGCTTTCACAGACTGAGGCAAGCGGCCGCGAGATCGCGTGAGGAATGGATGCGTGACCATCTAAGCCGGTGGGCCGACTTCACACGAGAGCTACCGCGCTTTCATAGTGTCGATGGCGCACATCATACTATGATAGACGGTGAGCATTGGGAAAATTTGCAGAGATACCGAGAAAGACCTTGAAGACGAGAGAACTATAGATGATTAAATAGAAGAAAGCCTTTAGATTCTTGAATCTGACCTGGTATTATCACTGGCTCATCCAAACATGCTGAGCAAGATGATGCATCCTCACCCGGGCCAAATGGCAGAGCACAGTGTGTCATCACGTATTATACAGGGACATTTTCTTTCAAGATGCAAGTTTCCATGTATAGCTCTGCGCGAGAGCCTAACAATGTTCCAAAATTTTGATAGATATCAAAGTAGAAGATTTCTTTGCTATGTCGATAGCCTTTTGTGCTACACATTCATGACCAAGTTTGCCTATTTGCCACCAAAATTCTCGCCTCAATACTTCAGCCTGTGATTGTGTACTGAGAGCTACCGCCTGCATTGCCCCACCCCTCAGTCGCCAAAACCTGGTAGTTCAGCGTGCCCAGATTCATCCCCAACTGGGCCCACGCGTTAAAGTGACAGCTCGTCGTGACGGTGCCGCTACCGGGGCTCGAGGATTGGCGGTTCGAGATGTATTGCTCAAAGGTCGTCGTGCCTTGGATAGAGGGCTGATTCACCTGCTGGTGCTTCCAGATGTCGTAGGTGGCCCCGTCACACTCGACAGTGCCCATCTGCGTGCCCTGGGCCGAGCCCTTGCCATCGCTGGTGTACTCCTGCACGTAGTACTCGACCAGCGGGTTCGTGGACCAGCCATAGATCGAGACTAGGACGGTCCCGGCGTTGTAGGTGGTCGAACCGTTGAATGTGATGGCCCTAGGTTGGGGTGTCAGAACATTTTCAGTACTTTTAAAAGAGACCTCGATATTCATAAGATTACCTGGTTGTTCCTGCAGACCAGCCCTTGCCGACGACAAAGTCTCCAGCGCCAGAGAAAGAGACCGAATATCCATTGCTCGCCGGCGAGAAGTTGACGCTGCCACCGGTCGTATAGTCCTGGTTGTAGTCTTGGCGGCGGGCAAGGTTGTCACCGCCCAGCATGAAGTCTGGGGCATCACCTGCAGCAGCAGGGCCTGCGGCAGGGGCCGCGAGGGCTCCCGTGAGGGCGAAGAACGCAATGGCGAGGTTGGTGAGAGTGTTCATGGTGGGCGTTGCAGATCAAGCTTTAATTTCGCTGTTAAAGTCTGGCGTGCGAGATGTCGGAGGAGTCAATGTTGATCTGGGTTCATGCTGGAGACTTTATACTTAGTCTTGAGATGCATTCCAGAGCAATAAATTTCTGGTTGATCAAATTCATATGGAAGCTCTTGCTCCGAAGTTGATCGCAAGCGTGAAACCAGCTGCTATGCTTTATTATGTACTATTATTGGGATTATTATTATTATTGAAAATGACCAATGTCTTAATTACCTATAATACAATAGGACAAGCAACGCTTGGACCCCCTTCAATCTTGTGTCTGGATTATACTATACAAGGCCAGGTCTGCCGGACGACCGGTGCAAACGCCACATCCATTTTCATGGTTCCGCTCAATTCAACCGCCTGGGCCGCCACCCTGCAAAGGCTAATTAATTCACTGATCCTCGTATTCTTAGTGCACACGTCAAGTTCATCCTCATATAAATGACACGACATCATGCTTAGTCTGTATTCTTGCTGTGTGGCCACAGCAAGCCCTGGAAGCCGTCCTTCGCTGTTGGCTTAGAGCTCATGATTTATTTGCCAGGTAGCATCCGGAGGAAAGGAAGAAACGTGCAGCAGTCCAAGATGCAGTATGCCAAGTCTTGCAGCGAGGGGTAAGAGAAACAAATTCTCACACTAGGCCTAACAATGGAGTTTGCGAAGCATGAATATCGCCTGCAAGGACATGCGCCATGACCCGCTGGAGATCATTGCCATGGCTGTTATTGTACTACCGTATGAAGGCGTGCTACAGTCTAAAGCGCTTTATGGTAGATTATGAAGGAAGAAATAACTACCGTCTAAGGTTATATCTAGCGACGATCACACAAGAACTTCCATTTGACCTTTTTGCGTGAGAGTCCTATCTTAAGTAATTACTGAATGTCGGCAGCTGGCTGTTGACGGTTGGCTGCAGGGGCCGCGAAGCGCACCACGAATCAGAGTGCCATCATCTCGCCTTTGTTACACTTTACAATGTTGGGGGCCGCGTTGATGCAAACTGATACGGTATAGCGTGATGTTGTTGGTTGGCGATGACAGCATGGTCGCGGCCTGAACGACCCTACCAGTGTGCCCATATTACTTTGCGGTTGGCTTCTCTTTCTTCGCTCTGGTTGGACGGATGCACCTTTTCATGCAGGTTTGCTGACAGGTTGGTAGGCCTCCTGCAGATCGGCAATCATCTGAAGCTTGAATACAGCTTTCCTCAACGTCACCTTGAAGTTCATAAAGTCGCTTCGCTCCTATTCTTTGCAGAACTGTTTAGAAGTGAGGAGGCATTCATCTCAACGATCCATTCTTGATTGTGTATATCTGAAGGCACCACATCAACGTGATCAGCTCTGCAGAACAGCCCTTCAGCTTCTATGAGGAAGCACCGGATTACACACAGAGAGCCCCTCATCTAGCCACACGACCAAGATGTCTGAGACGGTGGAAGTGATCCCAAATGGAGACCTTCTGATCAGTCTCACTACTCCTACGAATGACTGGTCCGATGCAGACGATCAAGCTTCAAGCTCCGCAGTCCAAAAATGGTGGTCGACGACTGGAGCAGACCAGGAAGCAGATGGTACCGAAACCCCTACCGAGACAACAACATGTCATTCTCCTACATCGAGTGCGAGCGCGACCAGCCACACATCGCAGCAGCGCGTAACTAGGTTCAAAGTCTCATCAAAGCATCTTACTGTGGCCTGTCCCCGCTTCGAAAAGATGCTGACGGGAGACTGGATGGAAGCCAAGCAAGTCTATCCAGATGGCTGCCGCCACGTGGACTTGGAAGGAGATTTCGACCCCGAGGCACTCGGCATCCTGCTGAACCTCCTTCACGGGAAGACACGCAGCGTTCCAAAGACCCTCGACCTCGACATGCTCACCAAGGTGGCGATTCTTGTGGACGACTTTGGGTGCAACGAAGCAGTACAACTCTGGTCAGACTTGTGGATCCAGAAATTGAAACCTAAGATACCTACGGGGCCGAAAGGGGCTGATGAGAATCTGGAGAGCTGGATTTTGATTTCTGTCGTGTTTGGAAAATCCTCTGTGTTCCAAAAAGTCACGCGGCGGGCAATCCTGCACGGGCCGGGCTCCATCAACTCATTAGGTCTTCCGATACCTGCGAGTGTGGACGGTAAGTCGTGTGCTCTGAAAGCGTGTTGATTGAGGTTATGATTATTATCGAGTCTGCGCTAATCATCAAATCGCGTAGAGAGTGTCAACCGCGAAAGGGCCGACTTGATCGAACAGCTTTTCGGTGTGTTGTACAACCTCATTGACACCTTGAACGGAGACAACGACCTGTACAGCTTGGAGCACAGATACATGCTTCTCGGCGCCTTGCTCAGGCAGATGGCCAATTTGGGAATTCCATGGACTCGACCTGATGCACCGTTCTCTGGCTTCAGTTTTGAACATCTAGCCAATTGCATCACCGCATTCTCGACTCCAACCTGCTGCTGCAACGAAATGATACCTCATTATACGGCGCTACGTCTAACTCAAAAGAAGAAGAAGAAATACCGGAAGCTGTCATCACACTTACTGGGATATGAGGCTGAGTCGATGCCAGCATGGACACTTCATGACATTCTGACCCCGGAGATTGAGCAGCTGAAGAAGGGAATCAGGGGATTGAACTTGAGTGAACACATTTGGATGGTATTCGAGGACGATGATGCTGAGGAGAGCCCTGCGTTGGAAGCGTCAACGCCACCTCTTCCAGACGACCCTGAGGCTGTTCCTCTAGGAGATTGATTGTGGTGATTCCATGATACTCTGCTGGTGAAGACCACTCTATAATAATGAGATGGATAGGCATCTTGATTGGTCTGGCGGTCTATGGTCAGAATGCAGCGGTTTGTTCCTAGGAATTAGATTGAAAGTATATTGGAATTGGTCAAATTGTTGCACAGGCATCTCGAACGTTGGGTACCGTCAGTCTTATCTGATTTTCCTGCAGATGAATATGATTAAATAGTTACAAGAGAGGCTGGCAGGCTGGACATATTCATTCGAAAGCGTATGTGATACCTCGCGTTGCTACTTTCTTCCTTCCAACTTCTTCCAAGTTTAACTCGCAAGTCGAACATTAGACATGCAGCAACGCACGCAATCGGCGGGCGTGTACTGCTCACCAAGCCGGCCTACAAACCATAACGCCGACGTCACCCCACATAATCATGCAGTCTTGGACTACTATCAAGGCGGGGATGATTTAAAAGACAACCATCAACTCCTCCTCCTCCTCTTATAACACTTTTCTTTCACTCCTAGCCAAGTCTAACCTGTGTATCTCCAATACCTATTTTGCCTAGTTATTCACAGGCATCAATCTTCTGTTCCCATGGCCACTTTCCCAGATGATTATCTCGAGCGCGTCTACGCTGGCGTTCTCGGGAAACTCATAGGCGTCTACCTAGGCCGCCCATTCGAAGGATGGACGCACCAAAAGATCATGCAGACCCTCGGAGAGATCCGCTTCTACGTCCACGACCACCCCAACATGCCAGCGTCTCCGTTCAACCCGACCCTCGGCTCTGCCCGGGACCACGGCCTACCTTTGGTGGTAACAGACGACGACGTCTCAGGGACCTTCACTTTTGTCCGCGCGCTGGAGGAACACGGCTTCGACGCCGGAATCACAAGCGAGCAGATCGGCAAGACGTGGCTCAACCAGATCATCGAGGGACAGACGATCCTCTGGTGGGGTGGAAAGGGTGTCTCGACCGAGCACACAGCGTATCTGAACCTGAAGAACGGCATTCTTGCCCCTCAGAGTGGCGCCATCGCCACCAACGGCCGCACCGTGGCCGAGCAGATCGGGGCGCAGATTTTTATCGACGGGTGGGCAATGGTCGCGCCTGGGAACCCGAAGCTGGCTGCTCGTCTGGCCAGGGAGGCGGGCCGCGTCAGCCACGACGGCGAGTCGGTTCATGCCGCGGTTCTCTGGGCTGCGATGGAGGCGGAGGCCTTTGTCTCCAAGGACGTCAACCATCTGCTTGATACAGGACTTGCATTCGTACCGAGTGACTCGGCAATCGCTGGGCTGGTGGCAGATGTTCGTGGGTGGCATGCTGAGGAGGGCGGCGGCGGCGGCGGCGGCAACTGGCTGGCGACGAGGCAGAGGATCGAGGACAAGTATGGTTATGACAAGTACTGCGGCGTGTGCCATGTCATGCCCAACCACGGCGTCATGATCTTGGCATTGCTTTACGGCGGACATGATTTTACAGAGGCAATGCACATCATCAACACTTGCGGCTGGGACACGGACTGCAATTCGGGTAATGTGGGTTGTTTGGCCGCGTTGATGCACGGCATGGATGCGTTCAACGGGAGTACGGATTGGCGAGGGCCTGTTGCCGACAGAGCCTTGATATCAAGTGCAGATGGAGGCTTTTCCATTGCCAATGCGGTCAGTATTGCCATTGAAGTTGCTAGCCTTGGACGACGGATCGCTGGCGAAGCGCCTCTACCACCACCCAAAGACGGGGCGCAATTCCACTTTAGCCTTCCTGGAAGTGTTCAAGGTTTTAGGGGTACTGGATCTACTACAATCACGCAAGAGTATGACGAGAATGGGAACAGCGGTCTTGTCATAAGCTGTTCCGACCTGAAACGGTCGCATGATCCTGTTGAGGCCCTGACGGACACATTCGTGGGCAAGGACGTGTTGAAGATGCCTATATATCCTTTAATGGCATCGCCTCTCATCTACCCAGGACAGACTCTCAAAGCAAAAGTCCGCCTACCCGGCAACGCTTCTTCTTCAGCAGCAGCAGCTAGCGTGTCCCTCCGGATCAAAGTCTACGGGCCACAGGATGAGCTTCAGACCAAGGACGGTGAGCCCGTCAGCATTGCGCCCGGCGAGGAACGAACCCTCGAATGGACTCTCCCGGACGACTTCGACAGCCAGCCTATCCAGGTGGTTGGTGTTGTCGTGCGCGCGGGGGACGACAGCTTTACGGGCAAGGTGGTTCTGGACAACCTGGGTTGGACAGGCATTCCCAGCATGGTCTTGAAGAAACCATCGATTGGTGGACGTCCTGGCCAGTTCTGGCTCAAGTCATGGGTGAGAGCGGTGGACGCAGTGCACCCCTGGATGGGCTCTCTCTTCTGCATTGTGCAGAACCGCGGAGAGGGTATACTTGTCCATGGTACGCGGGACTGGACAGACTACCGCGTCACTGTGTCTGATTTCACTATCAAGCTCGGGAAATCTGCTGGGGTCGCCATCCGCGTCAGGGGGCTCAACCGATATTATGCCTTGGTGTTTTCTGGGGACGGAACCAAGGTTTCTCTGGTGAAAGTTCTGGACGACAAGAGGATTGAATTGGCTTCGGCAGGCCTGTCCTGGGGACTGGATGAGAAGTATCAGGTCGCTGTACGGGCAGTTGGGTCACACATCGTGGGTACTGTTGTTGGCACTGGAGTTGAGCTGACTGCTGAGGATGATCAATTCCGTGGAGGGGGCTTAGGTCTGGTGGTCACAGATGGGTCATTGTCAGTTGGTCCCATCAAGGTCGAGCCAACTGGTAATTGACGAAAATCTGAGTATGTATTGAGGCGGTTTTGGTTTTTAATGGCTCATTCTTTTCTTCGAGTAGGCTGTACCTTCATAGCAAAATCAAGGCTCTGCAATCCATCGCTCCAACCATCAACAACTGAGGCCAATCCTAGGACCTTGATCATTACCAACCGCTTCTTTGTAAGATATTCTCGGCCAAAATGAATATATTGACCACTCAGCCCTCCAGTCTCATCTCTTTTAGCAGCTCGTTGACACCCTTCCGAGGGACCGTCTCAGCATCCTCAACGTCCTGCACGCTGATATCAGGCGGTTTCACCTGGGCATTGGCCACCTCGTTCATCTCAAACTTCACGACAGCCCACCGGTGGCTCATGCTCGCCTCCCACGCAGCTGGGGATCGCTTTTGCGTCTTGACACGCCCGTGCCGGTCGACGGTGCTGAACTTCTGCTCCAGCATTCGGTAGGTCTCTTGGCTGTGGGGAACGAGGAACTGGAGGCGGGTAATCTTGTGGTAGCCTACGAAGCGGAAACGGCCCTTCTGTGAGTTGGCCTCTTCGAAGATGGCGATGGGGCTGAGGCTATAGGCGGATAGATCTGGGCTGTAGCTTGAGGGTTGACTGGGCGTGGGCTCGGGCCCGGGCTGCTGCTCCTTGGCAGTGGGATCCATATCGTCGCATGGCTGGGGCTCGCAGGTATCGTCCTGTCTGGCTGACTGGATCTCGATTGACTCTTCCTTGCTGGTCGGCGGTTCGGTCTCAGCCGTCCCTTTATCGCAGGCAGTATCCTTCACCTCCATCTCCTTATCCTTGTCCTCAGAGTCTGTCTCCTTTGTGCCCGTTCGTGTCACTGCTGCTTCACCTTGGCCAGTTTCCCTTCCTGCCTCGTTGTACTTGGTCGTAGACTCCACGTTGGAACGCGTTTCTTTCTCGAACTGAACGCCTCCAGGGAGAAGAGCAATGTTCGACTTGACGAAGATGATGCCGTCGCTCTGCCATCGAGGGTTTGCGTTCTTGAACAGCACGACGTACTTGAGCTTGCTAGGGTCCGCAGATGACGCGTTGAGGGTGCTGTGAGACGTGGGCTCGCTGGGCAAAGGAGAAGCGTTGTCGTCAGGGCTCTCAGTCGGTTGCAATCTAGCTGTGTAGTACTCGTAGATGTCTGCATGGCGGTAGAGACGCTCCTCGAGGGCTGTGACACGAACTGTCTGGTCTGATGCCACCTTGTTCGCAGGGAGGGCAACATCTTCGCCAGTGGCAGACTGCTGATGCTCCTGCTCCGTGCGGAGGGCAGGAGGTATGTATGACATCCTGGCCGGTAATTAGTTTCTGTCCTTGAATTTGATGTCAATGGTAGGCTGGTAATAGAACAACAGAGTCTGTGGGAGAGAAGGAGGAGACAAGAGGGGGAGAAAGATGGAGATGGGTTCGACTTGTTGACGGACGGTGTGAAAGGTTGCAATGGGAAAATAGTAAGTGATTGTCATTTGCTATCATACTTAGTCATCAACTGGATTTCTGCCTTTCACCTGTGTTGTCACTCTGTCACGCTTGCCTTTCGAGACAAGTTTTGTTTGCAAAGAACCACAAGTTTGAGGCAATCATGAAGTTTATCGGACAAGCTACAACTTTTCTTTGTGGTCAAATAGTGGATAGTGCGAAGCCATTCAATATCAGATAGGCATGACTTGCTATTGCTAATTGTTGCATAGGCAACAGCACACGGAAGAAAGTAGAAGGAAAAAATCAACATGCCTTTGCCCGCATCATATTTTCCAATATAACCACAATTCTTGATAAGTCTGGTGCTGGTGGTTGGTGATGCGCTTCCAATAATTCATGCCACTGAAATACTGCTTGGGAAAGAGAAAATCATTCCATCCCCCACCTCCTGCTTTCAATTTGATTGAGCCCTTACTACTCGGGTTTGCAATGACTGGGCTCATTCGACTTGCTCCTGAACAGACTCTTCACGTCTCCCCAGATGCTCGACTTGCGTGGAGAGCTTGAGACTGATAATGAGCTCCACGCGCTGCTTCGACGTCGTCCACCCTTCTCTGAGGGCAGTCGATACGGGACCACCGCCTCAGCCTCCGTACCTGGGATAGCAATTCGAACCATCAGATTCATCTTTCAGTAGTTGAGACCGCAGCCAGGGCAGTCGACACCCATACCAGGGGATGCATGGATTCTCACGTATGTTTCCTGCTCCGCCAATACCAAAAGACCTTCGCCGTTGTCCTTGTGCGTGATCAAACTTCATATCTGCGAAAGGGTGATATAATCAGTGCGCAGGCTGAGGTATCTCTGCGAACGACCAGTATTGGGTCGCCTCCTCGAGGGACAGTCTTGTCGATGGATGTCTGGTGTGATGATATACAAAAAGAAAGACTGCTTCGGACGGTGATAAGTTGACCATTTTCCATTGGCCGAGCAATGTGTCATCCAACACCCATGGCGTGCGTTTTAGGTTACTCTCTGTCTCTGCTTCCCCTCCCGCATTGCTTGGCCCTGTAGCGCCATGATCTACGTGCTTATGCACAAACGGTGGTACGCTAGATAAGGCTGGTCCCGGATAAGTAGGTGTAACGGTCAAAAAGTGAAACATACTTCCGCGAGACCAAAGATCGGAGGTAAATGTGCTTCATAAGGCATACAAATACTGGAGAGAGAGAGACAGAGAGTACAAACTGCAACCCTACACCCCTCTTTTCATCATTCCATTATCATATCATCGCTATGGTTCTCTATCCTATGGCACCACCTGGACAGCCATGGCTATCATAATTCTGTATGGGAACTATATGGCTCTGAAAGAATTAGCACCCGATGGTATCATGTTTCAAGAGAGTAGGAAATGTTCTCTGAAAAGAAAATAAGGGACCTTTCCCCCCTATATCCCGTTACTCTGTGGCCCATCAACTGAAACAGCTAGCAAATAGTAAAATCCAAGTTCTTGCGATGAGAAAGATTAGCAGATCTCGACTCGCGCCGCCTACGTAATAAGAATTCGGGGGGAGGCAGAGATGCGGCCCAGCTGAGTGAGGGTGGGCGGACCGCCTCATTTCTGATTTACCCTGTTTTGACTTGCAGCAAGGGTCCAGGCCTGCGAGCTGCTGATCCTACGTCCCAACACGATCAAAACGATGTCTTCCGAAGGGACATATTTGGGCCCAGAATGCATCACCACCTTCCATCGGAGCTTCAGATCTCGAGGTCTGAGCAACACTTACATACGGTGCTGCTTTGTATCCCCAACAAATTACCTCAGATGTCTATTTTCTTCACATCATGTCAGTCCTATCACTAATGCTAGGGGTAGTCTCGTTTATTCGATCTCTAAAAGGTCTCTCAACGAGAGCACTCTCTTCTAGATGTCATGCCTAATGTCCTCCTCTACTGGTATCAAGAAATATATCCTCTTCCCACCGCCTGAATCCCCCCTGCAAAACTTCAATATTAGGACTTAAGTGCACACAAAAACACACACACACACACACACAACACCCGCACTTCCCCTCCCGACCACTCTAGACAAACACTCTAAACGTCTGTCACAACCTCAGGAGCGGTCTTGGTGTTATCCTCGTGCAGGTGCTCACCAACCACATGACCAGGCGGGAGCGCCACGCCCTCGATGGCACCGTCCGAGAGATCTTCGACCTTGGTGGTGTGCTCGACGTCGTAGTTGGTATCGCGGACACCCCAGAGAACCCAGAAGCAGAGCGGGAGGGAGACGAGGAGCATGAGCCACGACACGAGATGCTCTCCGAGATATGCAGTCTACAAAGATTATGTGTCAGCTTCTTTTGCTTGACTGGAGAGATTCAGTGTGTAAGAGCGAATGTCGTGAATGCAACTCACCTTGACAGCATCCATACCAAACGAGACGGCGGCACCAGCACTCTGCACGCCCTTGTAGTAGCCCGCCATACGCGCAAGCTTGAACGGCTCGTTGGTCAAAGACGACATGGTATAGTAGGCCAAACCCTGGTAGGTCGCATCCGCCATGTAATACGCCATCAGCAAGATGATAGGACCCACAGAGACACCAACAGTCCAGTCCCAGGGGATCGTCTCGCCCCGGACCACCGTGTCGCCGCGCTTGAACTGGACCTGAAAGCCCAAACCTGCCGCCCAGACGATGCAGTTGAAGACGATGACGAAGGCGGCGGCGATCAGGGCGCGCTTTCTCCGGCCAAAAGGCAGATTATCTGTGAGCTGGCCGATGATGAGAGACCCGACGACCTGGCCGACACCCTCGAGCAGAGAAACAAGGGCACGGGTGCGGCCGTTGAAGAGGACGGTGACGATGGCGCCCTGGTAGGCGTAGAAGTAGTTGGAGGAGAAGAACATGGGGAAGAGGGCAATCATGCGCCAGTCCTTGCACAGGGCCCACAGCTCCTGGGCCTCGCGGCGCGGGGAGATGGCGTCCTCGAGCTCGACCACGGTGCCGTCGCCGCGGATGACGCTGTGGGGCGGCAGGAGGAGCCACGAGCTGAAGATGGAGGTGAGCATGATGATCATGAAGGCGAGATACACGCCGGTGGACACGCCGGGGAGCTCAGAGTGCGCCTCGATGCCCAGCGT
Organism: Cryphonectria radicalis; assembly: GCA_014849355.1. Taxonomy (NCBI): domain Eukaryota; kingdom Fungi; phylum Ascomycota; class Sordariomycetes; order Diaporthales; family Cryphonectriaceae; genus Cryphonectria; species Cryphonectria radicalis. The sequence goes on along the minus strand of JACWQW010000120.1, from coordinate 8,962 downwards.
GATGGACGCGCCGACGATGGTGCCGAGCTGGAAGATGGCCCAGAAGAGAGTAAAGGATCGTCCCTTGTCCTTCTCGAGGGGGTAGGACATCATGATGGCGCCCTGGGCTGCCCACAGCAAGGCTGCCGTGAAGCCGAGGATGGCACCCGAGAGGATGAGGAACCAGCGTGTGCCGTGGACCTGGAACGCCCAGAGGCCGCCGATGTACAGAGAGTAGCCCATGGTGCCGATCGAGAGGGTCATTCTGGGGCCGAGCACGTTCTGTAATGAGTTAATCCAGGCGTGTCAGAAACAACAACAAGTAACAGAAGAACGAGACCTCCCTCGGGGGGGCTGTGGGATGAATATTATGGCGGCATGACGGCGCGCAACAAAGAACCCGACTTACGTTGACTGAGCCGGCAAAGAAACCACCAATAGCGAAACAGCCGTAAAGAACTCCATTTGCGGTATCAGAGAGGGTTGTATCCTGGGTTCCACTGCACGCGACATGAGAAAAGTTAGCTTTTCCTCGTTCACAGTGATAAATTGATGATCCAGTCTCAAGGAGGAGGAAATAGATGTCCATACCCAGCACCCAGACCGCTGACAGCGGAGAACATGCCCACAGAGCAGAATGTCACGAAACCTATGATGGCGACCTGGGTCCATGGCGAATTATCTGGAAATAATAAGATCAGAAGGCTGCCCGCAGAAATGAGAATCATAAGTCTGCATCACGTACATCGTACTGGACCAATCTTGGCCGCGGCCAGATTGAGAGGCATCTTGACCAGCTCGCTGTCTTTGACCCGTTTCTAGGCAGCACGCGAGATCAGAACGGCAACGGCAAAGTTGGATCCGGACTCAGCTGTCACTGGGGCAGTGACAGCACTCTATTCCAGTAGCACCAGACGCAAAAAGAAGACCCCCGGAAACAAGGAGAAAGAAGATTGCTCCCAAGGAAAAGGGTTCAAAAAGCAGGCGAAGATGCTGTTCAGGAACAGAACGCAGCCCTGCCAAACCCTTTTTATTTAAATCTTGACCGCCGAGTGAAACAATCGCGTGTGCTGACTGGTGCACGACACGACACGGAGAGAGGAGGGAAGGGGGAGATGGCAGCCAACCAAGTGATAGGGAAACGTGGGATTTCACCCAGCCCCTGATAGACGGTGCCATGGGGTTGAACGGGGTCGGTCCCGGTTGAATTGGATGTCACGTTATATCCGCAGGGGTATTCACCAACCTTATCGCCGCGTGGGTCTCTTGCTGTTGTTGCATTCTGGCACCCGGCAGCATTTGAGAGAGAAAGAGAGGCAGGACAGATTATTCTATGTAAGGTGACAGACAGGCAACAAACTAGATATCTTGAAAATCCACAAAGTTGGGGCCATAGTTTACCGCATAGTACATATATCGTTCAGTTTCTTCATGTGGTGCAGAACGAAAGAGTGATAAGGGAACGTGGCGAAGGATCCATTCATTATGGGTAAAGATGATAGTGCAGTACGAGGTACCACGACGGCGGTAGCGATGCTTGCTGCTGAAAGATCAGCCGACCAAATTGCCCGTTCTGATAAACCCGGTCGGCCATGGGCACTCACTAAGACCATAAAAGTAGCACACAGCACATTAATAGTACATAATACAGCACCACACAAACAAGGGCTCTCGTCGGGCCCCGGATCTCGGCGTGGTGCCGGGGTGATAAGAGTGGAGTAGAGTATCCCTGGACTCGAGCAACGTGCATGTCAAGGTTGTCACGAGCTGGCGACGAGGCCCTGAAGTATCACCAACCACACATGCTATGCAAATATCTAGAGAGTAACATAAACTCCATTACTATGGTATGCAAACGTGCGAGTTTGCCAAGGTCGATCGGTGGGGTCCTTAGCAAATAGTGAGCGGACTGCGGGCTGCAACTATGACAGTCAGGGTTCTGGAACGTTGACTTGGATCCTGCATGAGGCAGCACACTCAGGGGCCTCCAAAGGGGAATGGCTTTATCAGAGCCAAGAGCTGCAACGATGCTTCTTCCTGTCAACAAAAGGGAAAAAAAATCTTTTTACTACCTACAACTATACAATATGCTACTATATAATACGTAGCTGGTCGGTTTCTGCGATATGTGACATTGCTTAGGTAAGAATTATACATTATGTCAGGCTGCAGGTAGATGTCAAGCGGTAGAGACCTCAGCCTGCTACACCCTTGCTGACAGGAAACGTCTGTGAAGGTCAAACGTCTAATCTGCCTGCCTTGATCAGCATTGGCATTGGCAATAGGCTAAGTCATGGCCTATCATGTATAGTTGACTTGTTGTTCGTCTCTTTATTTCCCTCCTTGCCTTTTTCTTTCTTTATTTTTCTTTAGACCCGATAGGCTTATGCTTCAATTCTCAGCCACTGAGATGGCCCGTCAAAGGATGGAGCAAGGGCGGTGTGACACTCCCGAGGTTGTCCATGGTTCGTGGTGTAAAGAACTTAGTACAGCCACCGTACAGAATGTGAAGTCTGACCCCGACAGGAAACTAATTCCAAGGAAACCATGACGGGAAGGCACTTCAGTCAAGTTCACATAACTATCACATATCTATTATCAACTATACACTCACGTGCTAATATCTCCAAACAGTGTTGCAAGTGAACATTCTTGATTTTATGCTCTCACACATGTAGACATCTCCACCCATACCACCCTTACGCCCGTTGTACCAGCTCAAACGACGCCTTGTTTTTCAGTGATCGTTCATCAGTATCCTCGACCTGCGAGAATTCACTACGGGGGTAGCTACGAGCGCTATAAGAAGTGCTACTAATGGTCCTCAGTTCGATGGCATGGTTTTTGGGCCTTCTTCTAGGTCGATGTCCTAATCTGCGACCAGCCATTTATCCTGACCGGCCTGCACTCCTGCAAAGTGTCAAATGGCTGCTGATCATCGGAATGCCTAGCCTTTCGAATAGAAGCTTAAGAACCAGCAGACAGGCTGCAATCAAGTACACACCTGGCTCGCACACTATCTAAACAGCTGCTAATTACCCTATTCTATGTCGTGTCAATGAATGGGTTTTTATTGTAGAAGGCCAAAAAGCTAAGAATTGGTGTTATAGTACTACTAAATAAATAGAAGAAGAAGAAGAAATAGTCACTCAGCTCTACGACATTAAGACGGGATAGGGATGTTCATCAAAGGACACTGACGTGCTGCCAATAAGGAATCTGATGATCACACTAACCCTCATCCTAGCAGATGCCTTTGAATTTCCACAAACCCGGCATCGGAAGAATGAGGAATACAACATTCGTGACAATATTCAGAAAACTGCCCCAGATGTACAGGGACTCTGTATCGATACAGTGTGCAATTTGCTCCTCCGTTGCTCCCCAATGTGCTGAGAACGATGTGCAGCCGAAGAGATTGGAAAGGGCAACTCCAAGAGACGTGTAAACCAGAACTCCCATGGTGATATGAACGACAATTTGCATCGGCCGTTGCGGGAAGATACGTTTGTATAACAGACATACGGTCAGCTTGGCGAGGCCTTGAGTAGCAGCGTATCACGTCGATATGGCCACCAGGTACTTAAAGAACGTCGTGAGTGTCTCGGGTTGCGTTTCTGATAAGTAAGTATATCTTACAGATCCTGCCGAAAGCCAGTCAGAAAATTCAAGCTTGCTGATAGTACTAATCCTATGGTTTTGTTTACTTACCTATAGCGATACCTCCAGCTACAATTTGACCAATTAACGCCGCGACAATGAGCCAGTCACCAGCATCGTAATCGCTGATAATGAGGATGCGTGCGTAGAACCGCAGGGCAACGAAAGCGATACAGATAGGAGTGAGGATGGTGACGAAAACTTCAAGCCTGTAGCCGGTATATGCAAATGATGTTCCTTTTTCATCTCTCTTATTTGTATCCTCAAATGAGGCCGTGCCTGAAAGTGGAAGGAACATTGACGTGACACAGAGCTGCTTGTTTATTATGGCTGTAAAGCAGAGGAGAAGAGAAGAGCTTGCATAAATACATGCCCCGAGGTCGTAGAGCAAAAACCTTGGGTTTATAGAAGGAAAGTAGAGAGAACAGGAAATCAGAAGACTCTCAAAGCCCCTGCTACATATAGAACTGTAGTAGCAATGAACGTTTACATTAATAACCAGTCCAATGAACAGCAGGCAGATTAATTCTTGGCCCTCCACACACTCGAGAATGTAGGGTTGGAGATGGCGCGTTCACCTGCGCCTTAGATTGTATTTCGTATGACTGCATTTGGGGGCAGGGAGTTCTCAACTACTCAAAGCGTCTCCTTCAACCCCTCCTAGGATCGAACAAAGAGGCCAGAGGCTCGAAGAAATCCAGCCACATCTAATTTATCTACCAATCTAGGAAGGTCTTTACGTAGCTCAAATGACACAGACGCATATAGTGCTGATTCGATTTTATAGATGAGCCGTTTTGTTGGAAGATTTGTATCTTAAAAGAAAAGTCTATTACTGTTCCATCCAGATTCAAAAGATGTCCAAAGCCACGTGAAACTAATGCAAGTGAGATATTATGAGGTTGAAGCAGCAGCCGCCACTTATCTAATCATATCTTCCAGCCGGAATTCCTGTCCAGGTTCCATTCGTGAACCAAACACCCGGTTTTGAGTATTCCAGAACCTTTCCATCCCTGATAAATCCGAAACGGATGTAATCCACAAACGCCTGTGGTGTCCTCTGCCAAAAGAACGAGTCTTGCGTCTCCCCATCCTTGAGCTCATTCTTCGTACTATCACGGAAGCGTCTTGCCCTCTCTACATCATTCAAAAGCATGCTGATCCCATCAACGTCTTCCGGAATGGGTTCTGCCCAATTAAAAGTGATGTTCGAAATCGTGCCCATATAAATCACCGGTTCGAGCATTTCTGGGTAGCGAATCTTGTCACCCGCATTGGGAACCGGCACCATCGTTGAAGACGGCGACCATAGACTGCCAGTGTTGAACCTCTGCGAGCCGGTCAGGTGGGCGTACATGACTGCGAGAGACCACACAGCCCTGACAGTAGTGGAGCTGCTCGCCCTCCAGATGAGCCCTGTGTATGCGACTGACACATAAGGCAGCACCCAATTTGGCTTTATTGCCGTCGGACAGGTCATGTCGTCCGAATCAATGGTGAACTTGAACGACTTGGGGAAATATGTCCGAACGTCGATCGAGTCGATGCCGTACATGTAGGAACCGGCGAAAGAATTGGTTGTGCCTAGAAGCTTGGCCACGCCGCAACCACCGATGGCGTCGTCTATCACCCCGGCGTGCACGGCCGCAGGACAGATGTATGAGTCGCCTCTGTAGATAGGTCCGCCGATGACCAGAGGCCTGTCAAGTATCTCCTGATCGCCGACGAGATGAGGTTTGCCGGTGACGATGCCGTCGCGGATGCAATTAGATGGGCACTGAAAAGCGACGTGGTGATTGTTGAATGGCTCGCATTTTACTCCGTCCATACCACAGTCGTCTGGCACCCATAGCGTGTCTGTACAGGAGAGCTCTTTCACTCGCAGTGGTTCCGATAAGGAGGTAGACCTGATCGGCGGAAGGCTTTCGTCAGAGAAGATCTTGAAGATGACAGCCCAAGTCACCCATAGTAGGGCGACAACGATAATATTGTGGCGTATGGTCGGCATTAGATGCTTCTGAAGTGTCTTCTTGATGCTCGTGAGCTTATTCCCGCAGTAAATAATCAATATGAAATGATTCAATATGCACGAGGCAACACAATCAAGTAGTACCGCAGACCTCCATCGATATTGAAGGGCAAAGCTGCATATTTGAGTTCACACGCATGAACACAGAATTTCGAGAGGTTGGGAAAAGGACAGGTCATACACTTATCAGCGACGACTGGTCCGGAGGTCGTGGTGTATAGCCTGTTTCAGAAATGTGTGGTGTTTCGGTGTTTGCTCCTTTGTCTGTGCACTTGTTGTTGGGCTCAAACCAATCGTCCGAACTCTCAACAGTTTAGCTTTCTAGTTTTCTGGCACGGGCCGTGGCCTCAAATCAGCAGAAGACTGTCAGTCCTCAGGTCCTCAAGGCCAAAATAATGATAGCTTGCTCCTCTAATAAAAAAGAAAACACCACCCCCACCCCCCCTCCTTCCCAACTGCTCAAATCCGAGGCCAAAGAAGATTGGTCAGAGCATCTCAATTTGTATTGATAAGTTACGTTAAGATTATATTAACCAGTCATTATTACATCTTAAATGTCGCCTATCCAGGGACTTGGCCCAAAGCAATGGGAACGCATGTCTGGGTCAAAAGTTCCCTCTGTACACCAATATCCAGGGTTTCGATCTCGGTGGCCGGAGCTCTCTATGTCGCATTCGACGGGGCGCCAGAGGCGAATAGAGATGCCCTGGTCGCCGGATTCCTTCAGACCGAAGTGGAGTTCTTTTCGACCAGGCCACAAGCGAGACATATCAACCTTTGTGAAGTGACTCCAGGGCAAGCCCACGATAACTTGCTCCAGCATGCAATTTTCCAGGAAGTAAGTCCGTACCATTTTGTCCAGGGGCTGGAGGATGGCCGATTCCACCCGCTTGAACACATCAGCGCGTGGAACTTCATAAATACTCTCTTCCGGATACCAATTGCCATTCAGTGTAATGTGTAAGAAACGGAGATGAGGCAACGCTGTCGGGATGGACTGCAGCAGACCTAAAAAGGTGAACCAGCCAGAAAAGCGCGCATCGGCCGAGAGATGTTGCTCAGGATCTGGCGGCTGGGTAACACGGCCTAGATCCCATGTCATCTCTGCTGTGCTCAACAAGGCGAGATGTTCCGCATTCAGGAGCTGTATCATATTCTTGAGAAGGTCCATGCCCGAGAAATTGAGCCCGTTGGTTGCGTAGAGCACCTGGATTCCTTCAACATATCTGTGTTATAATTAGTCGAATCCCAAAATGAATAATTCTACCTAGAAGTGCAAGGACTGAATAAAATTGACTCACGCCTGACGACAAGTTCTCATCCATCCCATAGCTCCCACGCGACACTTGAGTGGCTTTTCTCCAGACCAGTCGCCACAAGCATGAGCGTCAGCGTGCAGGTGATCGAGATCTCTGACACATTGATCACTGCTGGGCGGCGAGGTGGAGCCCTTTCCGGCCATTTTGCCCCTCACGCGCCACTCTGGATCCCTGTGGCAGACACAGCCATACCATTGCCAGTTCAGATCGGGAGCTGTGCTGTGGTGATTCTTTGTCTCATGTTGTTGGATACAAAGTCGACCGCCACGTCTCCCAGGGCCCAGGCGCAGCCCAACGTGCATGATACGATTACCGAACGCCTCGATGAGGATCATGCGTCGGATTTCTAAGGGCAGAGATTGGAAGAATGCGCTGTTGGCTGTCGCCTTGGAGCCATCTCTGGACGCCTCTGCTCGCTTGCCTCGAGAAGCAGGCTTGGTCCGCAGCACAGGGAGCGGCGGGATGACCCGACCTCGCTCGTCGCGTTTCAGATCGTCAGCGCGGACGATATGTGGTTGGATCTTGCGCTGTATCCATTGAAAAAGTGTGTTCGTCATTATATTGCAACATGAAAACTCAGCAGTGGCCAATTTCTACGTGGCCTGTAAGTGCAACAAGACTTTGGGCAATCTTAGTGGTGGCCCGTCTTATATAGCAATCAAACATGGGGGCTTGTAGGAATCGAATCCCTTTTGCCAAGCTTGCTCCGCGCGGTCTGGACTATTAATTGCCCCATAATTTGGTTCGGATGTATAGATCCTCAAGCCCCTGAATGACCAGCTGCATTAGGTGAGATCCTCTCGCAGCCGACCCAAGTCTCGCTATTGCAGGGTCCCTGGCAGCCATCGTACACACCAGGAGAGATTTGGAAGAACGCCTATAAAGATTTTTGTCCTTTTGTGAAAATTTATTATGTATAACAATAAAGTGCTTAGACAAGTGACAGACTTCTCGTCAACTCTAGTTCCGGATGAGAAGTTTCCTGCAGCTTCTTGCTGAAGTTGCTCCGAGCCCTAATCTTCTCTCCCCAGATGATGAAACCAAACGGTACAACACTGAGCCCACAGCTGATGAAGGCTAGCAAGGAACACGACCAGGCAATGCCTAAAGTGTCAACCATACTGTCCACTGCCAAGGGAACCAAAGCGCCCGCAACACTTCGGGCAGCAGCACAGGCTGCCAGCGCGGACGAGGCAAAGATTCCATACGCGTCTGCGATATCTGGAAACAGATTTATATAAATTAGCACAAAGCTGTGGGTTGGGGTGGGTGATCTTCCAGCTTTTTTCTTTCCTCCCTTTTTTTCTTTCTTTCTAGGGGTTTGCAGCTTACAATTAATCATGGCCATGAAGATCATCTGGTACGCGATACCGTACGGGATCATAGAGAGCAAAGGAACGATCCAGGGAATGGACGGTTTCGAAGTCCAGCCTAGCCACAGGAGGGCAATCACGAAGAGCGGGCCACCAACGCATGCAATGGGCAGCCGCAGATACTCGGCCTGCTTGTGTGGGTGTTTTCGAACTATTCCCTGTGCGTAGCGATCGTACAGATAAGAGACTACTACAGTGACAACGGAGCCTGCAAACATGATGACGAATGCAAGACCAGATTCTCCTGCCGTGAAGCCGTAGATACCCTCGAAAATGTCTGGGAAGATCTCGAGCAGCCTGATAGTAAGTAGTGATTAGTATTGTTCGGTGAGGAAGGTTGGTTATGGAACAGGGCTTGCTTACATATAAAAAACAGAGTACACAAAAGCCATGTAAAGGCAGGTCAAGGCAACAAGCATCTCGGTAAACATGAGGTGAATGGGTCTCGTGGTTGTGATTTTCTGAAATATGTGTGTGTGCGTGGTTAGATGGTGAGATAGAATTGAAAAAGAAAGAGAGAGAGAGGGGGGGGGGGGGGGGAGAGAGAAAGAGAAAAGAGAAAAAGAAAGAAAAAGTAATCTTCATCAACTCGAATCCCCACC